>RXID01011261.1:50000-52957 GCA_005019695.1 Trichopus zeylanicus subsp. travancoricus
TAGTAGTTGTAGTGGAAGTACTTATAGCAGTAGTTGTTGTTGTGGTAGTAGTAGGAGTAATAGAAATGGTAGTAGTAGTAGTAGTACTAGTAGCACTAGTAGTAGTAGTCGTAATATGAGTTGGTGCAGGTCTTGGGGTAGTAATAGGAGAAGTTGTAGTAGTAGGAGTAGTAGTAGTAGGAGTCGTTGGTGTAAAAATAGAAATAGTAGCAGTAGTAGCAATAATAGTAGAACTAGTAATAGTAACTAGAGTAGTTGTAGTAGCAGTAGCAGTAGTTGTAGTAGTAGTGGCGGTAGTAGCAATCGTCGTAGTAGCAATAGTAGTTGCAATAACAGTAGTAAATGCAGTAGTAGGTGTAGTAATAGTAGTAGAAGTACTTGTAGCAATAATAGTCATAATATTAGTAGTAGTAGTAGTTGTTGTTGCAATAGTAGTGTTAGTAGTAGCAGGTATAATAGTAGTAGTAGTAGAAGAAGTAGTAGTTGTATACTAGAAGTCGTAGCTATACTAGTAGTAGTAGTAGTAGTAGTAGTAGCTGCAGAATAAGTGGTTGTAGTAGTAGCAACAATAGTAGTAGAAGAAGAAGTAGTAGTAGTAGTTGTTGTTGCAGTAGGAGTAGTAGTAGTTGCGGTAGGTCTAGTAGTGGTTGCACGTAGTAGCAGTAGTAGCAGCAGCAAAAGTAGTACCAGTAGAACTTGTAGTGGAAGTTGTAGAAGCGGTCGCATTAGTAGTGGTAGCATTAGTAGAAGCAATAGCAGCAACAAAAGAAGGGGTAGTAGTAGCAGCAAAAGCAGTAGCAACAGTATTAGTAATAGTAGTCAATGTAGTAGTAGTAGCTGCAGCAGTTGTAGTAGGAGTAGTTGTATTAGCAACAACAACTACAGTAGTAGCAGTAGTAATAGCAACAGAAGTAGTAGCAGTAGCAGTAGCAGTAGTAGCAGTAGTTGTAGGAGCAATAGTAGTAGTAGTAATAGTAGTAGTAGTAGTAGTAGAAGTAGAAGTAGTAGGAGTAGCAGCAGTAGTAGTAGTAGGAAAACTAGTTGAAGTACTAGTAGCAATAGAAGCAGTAGTGATAGTAGTTGTAATAGTAGTAGTTCTAGTATTAGTAGTAGCAGTAGTAGTTGCTACAGTAGTGCTACTACTAGTAGTAGTGGTAGTAGTAGTAGTAGTAGCAGTAGTTGTAGCAGTAGTAATAGTTGTGGGAGTTGTAGTAGTAGCTGTAGTTATAATAGAAGTAGTACTAGTAGCAGTAGTTGTTGTAGTAGTAGTAAGAGCCGAACCAGCCCCAGCAGAAATGGCAGTAGTAGTAATAGTAATAGTATCAGCAGTAGTCGCAGTAGTATTTATAGTAGTATTAGTAGTAGTAGTAGTAGTAGTAATAATAGTAGTAATAGTAGTTGTAGTAGTTGTTGTTGTAATAGTTGTAGCTATAGTAGTAGTTGTTGTTGTAATAGTTGTAGCTATAGTAGTAGTTGTTGTTATTATTGTTGCAATAACAGACGCAGCAACAGAAGTAGTAGTTGTAGTAGCGATAGTAGTTGTATTAGTCGCAATAGCAGCAGTAGTAATAGCAGTAGTACTAGTACTAGTCATCAGAGTGGTAATAGTAGTAGTGGTAGTACTAGTAGTAATGGTAGTATTAGTAGTAATACTAGGAGTAGTTGTAGTAGTAGGAGTGGAAGTAGCTGTAGGAGTTGGAGTAAGAGCAGTAGTATTAGTAGAAATAGTAGTTGTTGTTGTTGTAGTAGTAGTAGTATAAGTAGTAGTAGTACTAGTAGTAGTAATAGTAGTAGCAGCAGTAGTAGCAGCAACAACCAAAGCAGCAGTAGTTATAGTAGTAGGAGTGGTAGTAGTAGTAGTAATGTTAGTGGGAGCAGCAACAGTCGTAATAGAGGTGGTATTAGTAATGGTAGCATTAATTGTAGTAATAGCAGATGTAGTAGTAGCAGTTGCATTAGTAATAGAAGTAGTAGTAGCAATACTTGTAGCTGCAGCAGCACCAGTAGTAGTTGTAGTAATAATAAAAATAATAGGAGTAGTAGGAGTATTAATAGAAGAAGAGGAACTAATAGTAGTAGTAGTAATTGTAGTAGTAGCGGTAGTGGATGCTAATGTAATAGCAGCAGCAGTAGCAGCAGTAGTGGCAGTAAGAGCAGCTGTAGCAATTGTTGTAGTAGTTCCAATAGTAGTAGTAGCAGTAGCCGTAGTACTTGTTGTATTAGTAGTAATAGTAGCAATAGCAGTAGTTGCAGTATATTTAGTAGTAGTAGTTGTTGTAACTATTGTTAAAGCAGGTGTAGTAGAAGCAGAAGCAATAGTAGTGGAAGTAGTAGCAGTCATATTAGTAGCATTAGTAGCAGTAATAGTAGTAGCAGTTGTAGCAGCAGCAGCTGCAGTCGTAGTAGTGTGGTTGTAGTAATATCAGTAGTTGTAGTAGTAGCAGTAGTAGAAGTAGCAGTAGTAGTAGCAACATTAGTAGTATTATTGGCAGTAGTAGTACTAGTAGCCACGTAGAAGTAGTAGTAGTGCTAGTAGTAGTAGTAGTAGTTGTTGTTGTTATTGTTGTAGAAGAAGCATTGGTAGCAGCAGTAGTTATTGTAGTAGTAGAAGTAGCAGTAGCACTTGTAGCCGTAGAAGTAGTTGCAGCAGTTGTAGCTGTAGTACTACTACTTCACCTACTACTAATGGTACTACTTCCATTGCTACTACTACAGATACTACTTCAGCTGTTACTACTACTAGTGCTACTAAAACACTATTACTATTATTACTATTGCTACTACTTCTACTGCTACTACTACTCGTAATACACCTACCAAGACTACTACTATTACTAATAGTACTACTACGATTACTACTACTGCGATAATTAATACTAATGCTATATTTCAATTACTGCTACTACTACAACTATTACTACTACTACTATTGCTACTATTACTACTACTACTACTAC
>RXID01011262.1:0-34598 GCA_005019695.1 Trichopus zeylanicus subsp. travancoricus
GTACTACTATTTCTACTACTACTACTACTGCTGCTGCAACTTTTTACTACTACTACTACCACCACTACTATTACTGCACCTACAGTCATTGCTACAACAATTACTACTACTACTACTATTACAATAACCACTACTACAATTACTGCTTCTACTAATATTACTAAGACTACTACCACTACAACTACTAATACTACCACCACTACACCTCCTACTACTATTGTTACTACTACTACTAATACTACTACTACTACTACTACTACTACTGCGACTACAACTATTATTACTACTACTTCCACTACTTCTACTACTGCAGCTGCGTCTATTACTGCTATAGCTATTATTACTTCTACTACTAGTGCAATTACAACAACTATTACTACTACTACAACAACAACAACAACAACTACTACTACTACAACAACAACAACTACTACTACTACAATAATAACAACAACAACAACTACTACTACTATTATTACTCCGACTTCTACTACTGCTACTTCTTCTACTACTACCCCTACTATTACTACTACTACTACTACTACTACTACTAATAATAATGATAATAATAATACTACTACTACTACTACAACTACTATTTCTTCCACTACGACTACTATTACAACTAGTACTAGTAATAACTACCACTACCACTACTACAACTACTATTTCTATTACTACTACAACTACCGTAACTACTGCTATTACTACTTCTACTGCAACTAGTACTTCTATAATTACTACTACTAACAATTTTACTATTACACCTACTATACTACTACTACTACTACTAATGCAACTGCTACTATGAGTAATACTCCAACTACTCGTACCACTACTACTTCTACTACTACGTATATTACAATGACTAGTACTACTACTACTACTACTGCTACCATGACTACTACTACCACTTCTACTACATCTACTACTCTTGCTGCTACTATTATTCCTATTACTGCTACTAGTAGTACTACTACCACTACTACTACTACTATTGCGAGTACTACCACTTCTATTACTACAACTTCTGCTACTATACTACTGCTATTGTTGTTGTTGTAGTTGCGACTATTACTACTACTACAACAACTACTACGACTCCTATTGCTACTACTATTACTGCTACTACTACTACTGCTACTTCTATTGCCATTGCGGTTACAGTTACTAATTCGGCAACTACTACTATTACTATTACTGCTACTGCGACTGCTACTACAACAACAACTACTACCGCTACTGCGACTACTACAAGTGCTACTACCACTACTAATACTACCAGAATGAGTACTACTATTATTGTTGCTGCTAGTAATACTACTATTACTACTACTTCTTTTACAAAAACAACTATTGCTACTACTACTGCAATAACTACTGTGATGACTTCTACTACTACTATGCCTACAGCAACTACTTCTGCTACTACTTCTACTGCTAGTATTACTAACGCTACTATTGCCACTACTACTACTGCTATAAAAACTACTACTAGTACAATAACAACAACTACTGTTACTAGTACCACTACTACAAATGTCACAACTACTACTCTTAGTATAGCTACTACTACTTCTACTTCAACTGCTACTGCTAATACTACTACTACTATTGCTTCAACTACTACTGCTACTGCTAGTCATAGTCATAGTAGTAGTAGTAATAAAAGTAGTAGCAGTGGTAGAAGCAATACTACTACTGCTAGTAGTAGTAGTAGTAGTATTAGTAGGAGGAATAGTGTAGAGCTACTATGACTACTATTATTACTAGTACCACTGCTATGACTTCTCAAACTCCTACTCCTATTGCTACTCCTACTACTTTTTTCCTACTATAACTATTGCTAGTGGTAGAAGTATTAGTAGGAGTAGCAGAAGTAGTGGTAATCATGGTAATAGTGAAAGGAGTAGGAGTAGCAGTTGTAGTAATAGAAGTAGTAGTAGTAGGAGTAGTAGTTGTTGTTGCTCTAGTGGTAGTTGTTGTTGTAGTAGCAGTAGTAGCAGTAGTATTAGTAGTTGTAGCAGTAGTTGTAGTAGTAGCAGTAGTAGCTAGCAGAAGTAATTGTAGTAGTAGTAGTTGGAGTAGTAGCGGCGGAAGTAGTACAAGTGATAGTAGTTATATTGGTAGAAGTACTAGTAGGAGCAAGAGCCATAGTAGTACTATTAGTAGTAGTCGATGTTGTAGTAGTTGTAGTACTAATAGTAGTAGTAGTAGTAAGGTGTAGTGGTGGTAGTTGTAGTAATGATAGAAGTAGTAGAAGTGTAGTAGTACACATAGTAGTATAAGTAGTAGTAGTAGTAGTAGCTGTAGTAGTAGTAGTAGTTGGGCTTGTAGTAATAGTGGTAGGAGTGTTAGTAGAAGTTGTAGTAGTAGTAGCAGCAACATTAGTAGTAGTAGTAGTAGTAGTAGTAGTAGTAGTAGTAGTAGTAGTAGTAGTAGTATTACTAGTAGTAGAAGCAGGAGCAGTAGTAGTAGTAGTAGTTGGAGTAGTAATAGTAGTAGAAGTAGTAATATTACTAGTACTAGTAGTAAAAGTAGTACTAGTAGTAGTAGCAGCAGGAGTTCTAGGAGTAGTAGTAGTCATTGTAGCAGTAGTTGTTGTTGTTGTAGTAGTCAGAGTAGCAGCATCAGCAGCATTAGTAGTAGTGGTAGCAGAAGTAGTGGTAGCAGTAGTGGTAGTAGTCATCGTAGTAGCAGAAGTAGTGGCAGTAGTAGTAGTAGTTGTTGTTGTTGTAGTAGTAGTTCTAGTAGCAAGACTAGTTGTAGTAGTAGCAGCTGTAGTAGTAGTTTCAGTGGTACTAATTGTAGTAGTTATAGTAGTAGTACAAGCAGCAGCAGTAGTAATACTATTAGTAGAAATAGGATTAGTAGTAGTAGCAGTTGGACAAGAAATGAAAGTGGTAATATTAGTACCAGTAGCAGTATTAGTAGTAGTAGTAGTAGTAGTAGTAGTATTAGTAGTAGTAGTAGTAGTATTAGTAGTAGTAGTTGTTGTAGGAGGAGGAGGAGGAGGAGAAGTAGTAGTAGTAGAAGTAGTAGTACTAGTAGTAGTAGTTATTATTATTATAGTAGTAGTAGCAGCAGTAGTAGTAGTAGCAGAAGCAACAACAGTAGAAGCTGCAGCAGCTATAGTAGCAGGAGTAGTAGTAGTAGTGGTAGGAGCAGTAGCAGTAGCAGTAGCAGTGGTAGTATTAGTATTAGTAGTATTAGTAGTAGTAGTATCAATAGTAGTAGCAGTAGCAACTGTAGTAGTAATAGGACTAGTAGTAGTAGTAGTAGTAGTAGCAGGAATAGCAACAGTAATAGTAGTAAAAGGAGTAGTATTAGTTACAGTAGCAACAGTAGTAATAGTAGCAGTAGTAACAGCAGTAGGAGTAGTAGTACAGGTAGCAGTAGTAGTTCGAGTAGTCAGAGTAGTAGTAGGGTTAGGAGTTGGAGTAGGACTAGTAGTAGGCATTGTAGTAGTTGTAGTAGTACTAGCTGGAGTAGTGGAAGTAGTAGAAGTAGGAGTAGGAGTAGTAGCAGTAGTCATACAAGTTGTATCAGTTGTAGTAGTAGTAGTAGTATTAGTAGTGGTAAAATAAGTAGTAGAAGCAGTAGTAGAAGCAGTAGAAGTAGTAGAAGTAGTAGGAGTTGTAATAGTAGTAGTAGTAGTAAAAGTAGAAGTAGTAGCAGAAATATTAGAAGGAGTAGTAATAGTAGTAGTAAAAGTAGTAAATGTAGTAGTAGTAGTAGTGGTAGAAGGAATGGTAGGTGTAGTAACAGCAGCAGCAACAGCAACAGTAGTAGTAATAGTAAAAGTAGTTGGAGTAGCAGTAGCAGCAGCAGCCGTAGTAGTAGAAGTAGAAGCAGTAGTAGTAGTTTCAGGTGAAGTAGTACTAGTAGTAATAGTACAAGTAGTAGTAGTAGTAGTAGTAGTAGTAGTAGTAGTTGTAGTTGTAGTAGTTAGTAGTCAAAGTAGTGGTAGAAGCCATAGAATATTAGTAGTAGTAAAGGTAGTGGTAGCAATAGTTGTAGTAGTAGCAATAGTAGTAGTAATAGTAGTTGTAGTAATAGTAATAATAGTAGTATTAGTAGTGGTAGTCATAGTTGCAGTAGTTGTTATAGCAGTAATTGTAGCAGTAGTAGTATTAGGTGTAGTAGTTGTTGTAGTAGTAGTTGTAGTAGTAGTAGTAGTCGTAGTAGTAGTAGTCGTCGTAGTAGTAGTAGTAGTAGAAGAAGAAGTAGTAGTAGTAGTAGTAGAAGTAGTAGTAGTAGTAGTAATAGTAGTAGTATTCGGAGTGGTAGTCATAGTTGCAGTAGTATCCGTAGTAGTAGCAGTAGTAGTAATAGTATTAGGAGGATTGTAGCAGTAGTAGTAGTAGTAGTAGTAATAGTAGTAGTAGTAGTAGTAGTAGTAGTAGTAGTAGTAGTAGTAGTAGTAGTAGGAGCACCTGCAGCAGCAGTAGAAGTAGGAGTAGTAGTAGTAGTGGTGGTGCTAGTAGTAGTAGTAGTGGTAGTAATAATAGTAGTAGTAGTTGTAGTAGTGCTAGTTGTAATAGTGGTAGTAGTGGCAGTACTTGTTGTAGTAGTTGTGGTAGTACTTTCAGGAGTGGTAGTTGCAGTAGTAGTTGCAGTAATAATAATAGTAGTAGGAGTTGTAGTAGTTGTAGTACTGGTGTTACTAGAAGGAGTAGTAGTAGAAGTCGTAGTAATAGTAGTAGTTGTAGTATTAGCAGTAATAGTTGTTGTAATCGGAGTAGTATTAGGAAGAGTGGTAGTGGTAGTAGTAGTACTATTAGTAGCGATAGGAGGAGTAGTAGTAGTAGTGGTAGTTGTAGTAGTAGTAGGAGGAGGAGGAGTAGTAGTAGTAGTAGTGGTAATAGTAGTAGTAGCAGATGTAGCAGCTATTATAGTAGTAGAAGTAGTAGTAGAAGCAGTCGCAGTTGTAGCAACAGCAGTAGTAATAGTAGTAGTAGTAGTAGTAGTAGTAGTAGCAGTAAAAGTTGCAGTAGTAGCACAAATAGAAGCAGTAGTAGGAGTAGCAAAAGTAATACCAGTCGTACTAGTAGCGATTGTAGTAGATGCAGTTGCATTACTAGTGTAGTAGTAGTAGTAGCAATATTAGTTGCAGTAGGTGAAGTAGTAGTAGTTGTAGTTGCAGTACTATCAGTACATTACTAGTAGCAGCAGCAGTTGTAGTAGTACTAATAGTTATAGTTGGAGTAATAATAGTATTAGCAACAACAACAACAATAGTAGTAGTAGTAGCAACCGTAGTAGCAGGAGCAGCAGAAGTAAAAGTGGTAGTTGTAATAGTAGTACTAGTCATAGTAGTAGAAACTGTTGTAGTAGTAGTAGTAGCAGTGGTAGCAAGAGTAGTAGTGGGTGAAGAAGTAGTAGTAGTAGTAGTAGTAGTAGTAGTAGTAGTCGTGGTGGTGGTGGTAGTAGTTGTAGTAGCTACTGCAGTGACAATACTAGTAGTAGGAATAGAAGCTCAAGCTGGAGTAGTAGTAGTAGTAATAGAAGCTGGAGCCATAGTAGTAGTTGTACTAATAGTAGTAGTACTAGCAGCAGGCGCAGTAGTAGTAGATGTAGCAATTGGAAAAGGAGTAGTAGTATTAGTAGTAATAGAAGTAGTAGTAGCAGGAGTAGTAGTAGTAATAGTAGTATTTGTACTTGTACTACTAGTAGTAGTAGTATTAATAGCCGCAGTAGTAGTAGTAGTGGTAGTAGGAGTGGTAGTAGTAGTAGCAGTAGTAGTAGTACAAATAGTAGTAGTAGCAGTAATAGTAGCTGTAGTAGGAGTGTAAGGAATAGTCGTAGTAATGTAGTAGTAGGAGTATTAGGATTAGTAGAAGTATTAGTAGCAATAGTAGTAATAGTAGTAGTAGGAGTTGTAGTGGCAGTCGGTGTAGGAGTAGGTATAATAGTAGGAGCAGTATTAGTAATTGTTATTATAGTAGCAGTAGTAGTTGTTGTTGTTGTTCTAGTAATAGTAGTAGTAGTAGTAGTAGTAGTAATAGTAGTATTTGTAGCAGCAGTAGTAGAAGTAGAAGTAGAAGTTGCAGTAATAGCAGCAGCGGCAGTAGTAGTAAGAGTATCTGGATTAGTAGTAGTATTAGCAATAGTGGATGTAATAGTATTAGTACGAGGAGTAGTGGTAGTCGGTGTAGGTGTAGGAGTAGAAGGAGGAGGAGGAGGCGTAGTAGTAGTAGTAGTGCTAGTGTTAGTAGTAGTAGTATAAATAGTAGTTGTAGTAGTAGTTGTAGTAGTAGTAGTAGTCGTAGTAGTAGTAGGAGTAGTAATACTAGTGTTAATAGTTGTAGGAGTAGATGTAGGAGTAGTAGTTGTTGTATAAATAGTAGTTGGAGTACTCCTACTAGTAATAGTAGTAGTATTAGTAATGGAAGTAGTAGTAGTAGTAGCAGCAGTAGCAGTTGTAGTAGTAACAACTGTTGCATTAGTAGTAGCGACAGCAGTTGTGGAAGCAGTAGTAGTAGTTGTTGTTGTTGTTGATGTAGTATTATTAGCAGGAGTTCTAGTAGGAGTATTAGTTGGAGTAGTGGTAGCAGCCTTAGAAGTAGTTGTTGTTGTAACAGTAGTAGTAGGTGTAGTAGTTGTAGTATTAGTAGTAGCAGTTGTATTAGGAATAGCAGTAGCTGTAGTAGTTATAGTAGTAGTAAAAGTAGTAGTAGTGGTAGTAATTCTAGTATTAGTAGTAGTAGAAGTAGTAGTAGTAATAGTAATTCTAGTATTAGTAGTAGTAGTTCTAGTTATAATAGTAGTAGTAGTAGTAGTAGTAGGAGTTGTAGTAGTCGGAGTAGTTATAGTAGTAGTCGTAAGAGCAGAAGGAGTTGGAGTGACTTGTGTGACTTGTGGCAGTAGTAGTAGTAGGAGTAGTAGTAGCATTATTAGGAGGAACAGTACTAGGAGTTGTAGTAGTTGTCATGGTAGGAATAGTAGTAGCAGTCATAGTCGTAGCAGTAGTAGTAGTGGTAGTAGTGATAGTAATAGGAGTAGTGGTACTAGTAGTAGTAGCAGTAGTAGCAGTGGTAGTAGTGATACTAGTAGCAGTAGTAGTAGTAGCAGTGGTAGTAGTTGTAGTGGTTGAAGTACTAGTTGTAGTAGTAGCAGTAGCAGTAGTAGTAGTAATAGTAGTAATAGGTGCAGTAGTAGTAGTAGTAATAGGTGTAGTAGTAGTAGTTGTTGTAGTACTAGTTGTAGTTGTAGCAGTAGCAATAGAAGTAGTAATAGTAGTAATAGGTGTAGTAGTAGTAGTTGTTGTTGTCGTAGTAGTCAAAGTAGTTATAGTAGTAGTAGTAGTAATAGTTGTAATAGGTGTAGTAGTAGTAGTTGTTGTTGTTGTAAGTAGTCGTATTATTCTTATTAGTAGTAGTAGTAGTAGTAGTAGTAGTAGTAGTAGCAGCAGTAATAGTAGTCGTAGTAGTAGTAGTAGTAGTAGTAGTAGTAGTAGTAGTAGTAGTAGTAGTACTAATAGTAGTAGTAGCAGTAGTATTAGTTATGGTAGCGGCAGTAGCGGCAGCAATAGTATCTTTAGTATTCGTAGTTATATTAGTACTAGTAGTAGTAGTAGTATTAGTAGTAGTAGTATTAGAAGTAGTAGCAGAAGTAGCAGTAGTATTAGTAGTAGTACAAGAAAGAGTTGGAGTAGGAGTAGGAATAGTAGTAGTTGTTGTATTAGTAGGAGGACGAGTAGTATTAATAGTAGTAGTTATTGTTGTTGTTGCTGTAGTAGTAGTAATAGTTGTAGTAGTTGTAGTATTGGTAGTAGTAGCAACAAGAGTTGTAGTAGGAGTACGAATAGTAGTAGTCGTAGTACTAATAGTAGGAGTAGCTGTAGTTGTAGTTGTAGCAGTAGTTGCAGTAACAACAATAATAGTTGCAGGAGTAAGAGTATTAGTAATAGTAGTAGTTGTTATAGGAGAAGTAGTAGTAGTAACAGTAGTATTTATAGTAGTATCACTAGTATTAGCAATTGTAGTAATAATACAATTAGTAGTAGCAGTAGCTGTATAAGCAACAGTAACAATAGTAGTAGTAACAGTAGTAGTAGAGGTAGCAGTAGTAGCAGTAGTAGTGGTTGTATAATAGTAGTGACAGTCTTAGCAATAGTAATTGTCGCAGTAGTAGTAGCAACAATAGTTGTAGTAGTGGAAGTAGCAATAATAGTAGTAGTAGTAGTAGTACAAGAGTAGTATCAATAGTAGTAGCAACAGTAGTAGTAGTAGTAGCTCCAGTAGCAGAATTACTACTACTCCTCTTACTTCTACTTGTGCTACTACTACTACTATTCCTACACCAACTACTACTACCACATCTCTTACTCCTACTACTACGACTACCACTTCCACTACTACAGCTACTATTATTACTACTTCTACACCAATTCCTACTCTTGTTATTACTACTACTACTCCTGCTCCTACTATAGCTATCCCTAATATTGCTATTGTTGTAGCTACTACTACAACTTCCACTACTGCTACTGTTGCAACTACACCTATTACTTCTACTACTGCTCCTACAACAACGACGACTACTACTACCACTAGTCTTAGTACTACTAGTCTTACTATTGCTTCCACCACTACAACAACTACTACTACTACAACTGCTACTATTACTATGAATACTACTACTACTCTACTGCTTCTACTACTACTTCTACAACTAATACTAATACAATTATAACAACTTCTACGACTATTGCTACTGCTACTCCAACTACTACGACTACTACTACTCTTCCTAATACTATGACTGCCACTACTACAACTCCTACAATTGCCACTCCTACTACTACAACTACTACTGCTATTACCACTCCTACTCCAACTCATGCTACTCCTACAACTACCAACTAAATTATTACTGCTGCTCCTACCGCTATTTCTACAACTACTATTATAACTACTATATCTATTAGTACTAATACTACTATTACTACTACTACTACTACTACTCCTACTAGTACTATTACTACTATTACTGGTACTACTACTACAACTACTTCTATTACCACCACTACACTACTATTATTACTACAACAACAACTACTACAGTAGCTACTACTATAACTTCGACTACTACTTCTACTCCTACCACTACTACTACTACAGCTACCTGTACTTCTACTCCAACTCATATTACTACTACTACTCCAATAACTACTACCCTAATTACGACTACTACCACTACTACTACTACTGCCACCGCAATTGCTACTACTACCACTATTTCAACTACTCCTATTACTACTATTACTACTACTACTACTGCAACTACAATTACTAGTACCACTCATACTATTACTTGTGCTTCTACTACTGTTGCTACCACTACTACTACGATTGTGAATGCCACTACTACTACAACAATAAGAACTACTACTATTGTTGTCGCTGTTATAGCCGCCGCTCTTTCTACTACTACTACTACTGCAAATACCACTACTGCTACTACTACTACAACTATTACTACTATTTCTAATACCACTACTACTACTTCAACTATTACTACAACTTCTATTACTACCACTACTACTACTACTACTGCTACAACTACCACTACTACTACTTCTACTACTACTACGATCACTATTACTACTACTTGTACTATTATAACTAGAACTACTACTACTGCTACTATAACTACGACCACTATTGATACTACTTCAACTACAACTACTAGACCTACTACTCCTGCTACTACCACAACTACAGATGCTACTACTACTAAGATGAACTCTATTCCTAGTCCTGGTACTGCTGCTACTAGTAATGCTTCTACTAAAAATGCTAGTACCAATGCTACAACTACTACAACAACTACTGCTGCTACTACTGTGGCAACTACTATTTCCACTACTACTCCTACAACAACAACTACTACCATTGCTACTGCTGCCACTGCGACTTCGACTACTACTTCTATCACAGCAACTATTGCTCCTATTGCTACAACTACTGCTACTAGTACTACTCCTACTCCTACTACTGCTTCTCGTATTGCTACTACTGCAACTACAACTCCTACTACTACTACTACTGCTGTTGTTAGTGCTATGACAACTACTACTACTGCTGCTGCTAGAGCTCGTACTACTTCTACTGCTACTATGACAACTACTACAATTATCTCTACTACTTCTATTATTATTACTACTACTACTTCTAGTTTTACCACTACTACTGCTACTTCTGCCACTACTACTCCGACTACTACTACTACTACTGCTGCTACAGCTATTTCTACTACTATTACTACCACTACTATTACTTCTGCTACAACTGCAATTGTTACAACAACAACTACTACTACTATTGCTACTATAGCTTCTGTTACTCCTAATACTATTGCTACTACAACTTCTTTTACCACTATTGCCACTACTACTACTACTACTACTACTACTACAAATAATAGTACTACTATTACCACTACTCCTACTACTACTACGGTTGTTGCTACCGCTACCACTGCTACTACTACCCCTTTTCCTCCAACTGCTACCACTAACACCACTGTTGGTACTGCTTCTACCACAACTTCTCTAACTACCTCTATTGCTACTACTACTGCAACCACTTTTACTACTAGTACTACTACTATTACTCTTGTTGCGGCAACTACTGAGGCAACTGCTATCCCTTCTACTACTACTACTACTACTATTACTACTACTACTATTACTATTATAGCATCTACTACTACTTCTACGATATCTCCTCTTACTACAATTACTACTATTACTACTGCTAAAACTGCTATTACAACTACTACTACAACTGCTGTTGCTACTACTACCACTGTTACCACTCCAACTAATGCTACGATTCCTACTACAACTACTACTACTATTACCACTCCTGATACTACTACTACTACTACTACTACTACTACTACTACTATAACTTCTACTACTACTGCTACGACTACTACAACTACTACTAGCAGTAGTACTGCAACTACTATTACTACTACTGCTGTTTCAACTGTTACTATAGCTTCTACTATTGCGACTATTACTGCTACTACCACTACTACTATTTATAATATTATTACTACGACAAGTACTACTACTACTACTACTCCTGCCGCTGCTCCTAGTATAACTACAACTACTACTGCAGTTGCACCTTCTTCTGAAACTTTTACTAACACTACTGCTGCTACCATTGTGGGTACCACAACAACTACTACCACTTTTACTACTACTACTACTACTACTATTACTTGTACCACCACCACTACTACTACTAGCACTACAACTATTGCTACTACTACTATTACCACTACTATAAGTACTTTTGCTAATACTACAACTACTACTATTGTGGCAACCTTCGCTGCCAATACTAGTACTGCTACTGCTGCAACTCCTACAACAACTACTATAGCTATTCCTACAACTTGTACTATTATAATTACAACAACTACTGCTACAACTACTTCCACAAATTCTACTACAACTCATATTAATTCACCTGCTACTACTGTTGTTGCAACTACTACTATTACAGCTACATGTTCTGCTACTGCTACTGCTTCTACTATTACAACTACCATTGCAACTACTACTACTACTATTCCTCCTAAAACTGCTACTACGGCTACTACTACTAATGCTACAGCTACGTCTACACCTACAAAAAATACTACAATTGCTAGTACTACTGCTACTGCCACTATTAGTACAACTACAACTACTACTACAGTTTTGCCTACTACATCTACTACTATTACAACTATTATAAATATTACTACTACTGTTGTTGTTGTTGCTGCTACTGCTACTACTTCTGCTAATATTGCTATTGCTACTACAACTACTACTAGAACTAACGCTACTACTGCGTCTACTACTACTACTATTACTACTACTATTTTTACAACTACAACTACTATTGCTACTTCTATTGCTCCTATTAATACTACTGCTATGAGTGCTACTACTCCTTCTACTACTACTCCTATTACTACTACTGCTGTTGTTACTACTCGTACTACTACCACTACAATTGCCAAAACGACTATGACTAGTCATGTTAATACTACTACTACTAATACTACTCCAACTACTACTACTACTGTCATTACTGGAACTACTACTTCTACTACTACCTCTACTACTATTATTATTGCTACTGTTTCTACACTACTACCCCTACTACCACTACAACTTCTACTACAATTACTATTGCTACTACTATTGTTACTACTACTACTACTACTGTTGCTGCTTCTACTGCTCCTACTACTACTGCTACTCCTCCTTCTCCTCCTCCTCCTACTACTACTACTACTACTCCAACTACGACTCCTACACCTACACCGACCCTGGCTACTACTACTACTACTACTACTACTACTACTACTACTACTACTACTACTACTACCACTAATACTATTACGACAACAACTACTACTACTCGAACGTGCACCTCTGCTACTACAACTGCTTTTGCTGCTACCACCACTACTACTACTAATACTGCTGCTACAACAACTACTACTGCTACCCCTGCTACTATTACTTCTACAACCATTGTCGCTGCTATTATTACAACAACAACTACTACTACTAATACAACAACTGCTATTACCACTACTACTGCAATTACTACTCCAACTGCTACCACAACTATGGCAACTGCCACTACTACTACTACTACTACCACTACTACTACTATCACAACCACCACTATTACTACTACTGCTGCTGCTGCTACTATTACAACAGCTACTACTACTACTACTACTGCAACTGCTGCTGCTGCAACTTCTACCACTATTGTCACTACCGTTACTACTACTACTACTGCTACTACTACTACAACTACAACTACTACTCTTACTACTACAACTACTACTACGATTACTAGTACTGCTGCTACCACTACTACTGCTACTACGACTACTATTACTACTACTGCTGCTGCTATTACTACACTACAACAATAACTACTACTAGTTCTACTACTACAACCACTACTACTACTACTACTGCTACTCTTGCTACAGCTACAGCTGCTACAATTACTACAACTACAACTACAACTACTACTTCTACTTTTACCGCTCCTACTACTACTACTACAACAACTAGTATACTACTACTAGTACTACCACAACTACTATTACTACTACTACTACTACTATTATTACTGCTACTTCTACTACTGCTACTACTACTCCTCCTACCACTACTGCTGCTCCTTCTACTACTACTACTACTGCTGCTGTAGCTACCACTATTACTACTACCACTGCTACAACAACAACTACTTCTACTACTACTCCTATTACTACTATAACTGCTACTATAATTAACACTACTACTACCACTACTATTACTGCTGTTGTTGGTGCTGCAGCTAGTAATACTACTACTATTGCTACCACTTCTACTACTACCATGACAATTAGTACAAGTACTACTTCTACTGCGACTTCTACTACTACATAACTACTACTACTACTACTACAACTTGTAATCCGACTCCAATTTCTTTACAACTCCCACTACTACTACTGCCCCTACTCCAACTATAACTACTACTACTACTACTACTACTACTACTACTACTACTACTACTACTACTACTACTACTACTACTACCACCACCACTACTACTACTACAACAACAACTACTACTACTAGTACAATTGCTACTACTGCTACTCCTACTACTTCCGGCACAACGACTTCTACTACAATTGCTGCTACTACTCCTCCTCCTCCTCCTCCTACTACTACTCCTGCTACTACAACTATTACTACTACTACTACTACTACTACTTGAACTACCACCCCTACTTCAACTCCCACTACTACTACTGCTACTATCGTAACTATTAATATTGCTACTACTACTCCTGCTGCTGCTACTACTACTACTACTCCTACTATTGCTACTTCTAATACTACTACTTCTAGTACAACTGCTACTACAACAACTACTGCTGCTACCTCTTCTACTACTACTGCTCCTACTACTACCACTACTACTACTATTACTTGTACCAATACTACTACTCCAAACACTCCTACTACTACTCCGGCTTCTACTACTGCTCCTGCTACAACTACTACTACTACTACTACTACTACTACTACTACTACAAAGACTACTACTACATTACTAGCTATACAACTGCTACTACTACTACTCCATCCAATACTACTCCTACTAGTACTAGTATGACTTGTACTACTCTTGCTGTTGCTACTACTACTACTTTTGCTACAACAACTACTACCACCCTTCCTACTCCAAGTCCCACTACGACTACTACTACTACTACTCCTACTACTATGACTACAGCTACTATAACTCCTACTCCAAATACTACTGCTACTACAACTCCTCCTACTACTACTACCCCTACTCCAACTACTATTACTCCAATTACTTCTACTCCAACCCCAGCTACAACTATAGCTACTACCACTACTACTACTACTAATACTGCTATTACTACTACTAGTACAACAACTACTTCGACTGCTACTCCTACAACAAGAACAACTACTACCACTACTTCTACTACCATGACTTCTACTACGGCTACTACTATTGCCACTACTACTACTTCTACTACTAATACTACTACTACTACTACTTCTACTAATAGTACAATTGCTGCTACCACAACTCCAACTACTCGTACAACTACTACTAATACTAACACAATGACTACTACTCCAACTACTACTACACCTACACATACATCTAAAGCCACTAATACTCCTATAAGTACTATTACTGCTTTTGTTATTATTACCAATACTAATCCTATTACTCCTACTACTACTACTAATACTACTACTACTACTATTACTACTAGTACGACTCCTACAACTACTACTACTCCTAACACACCTACTACTATTGTTGCTGCTGCTGGTGCTATAACTACTACTATAACTTCTACTACTACAACAACAACTGCTACTACTCCTATTACTACTACTACTACTTGTACTACTAGTGCTGCTGCTGCTGCTACTATTGCTACTACTACTACAAAAAAAACAACAACAACTACTACTACTGCCACTACTACAACAACAACTACTACTACCACTACCACTACTACTACTTCTACTACTACTACTACAACTACTACTACTCCTACTAATACCACTACAACTGTTACAGCAACAACAACAACTACTACTCCTACAACTGCTGCTGCTACTACTACTACTACAATTACTACTACTCCTGCTACTACTATAATTGCTACTATTACTACTCCTACTACTACTATTACTACCGCTACTAATACTAAGACTGCTACTCCAACAACAACAACAACTACTACTAATACTAACACTCTTCCAACTTCTACAATGCTAGTACTACTACCCCTACTACTACTACTACTACTACCCCAAACACTACAACAACTTCTACGCTTAGTCCTCCAACTACTATTACTACTGCTCCTACGACTGCTACTTCTACTATTATTATGACTACTCCAATTGCTACTACTACTCCTACTGCTACTGCTACAACTATTACTACTACCAGTGGTACTAATATTACAACTCCAAACACTCCTAGTACTACTCCTACTGCAACAACTGCTACTACTGCAACTCCTACTATTACTATTACTGTTGCTACTCATACTTCTGCTTCTATTACAACTACTGCTACTGCTACTGCTACTATGACTACCGCTCCGACTATGATTATAGCTCCTTCTACTATCGCTATTGCTATTGCTACAGCTGTGACTGCTGCTATTATTGCTTCTACTACTGCTACTACAACAGCTTCTCCTTCTACGACAGCCACTAATACTACTCCAACTACTACTATAACCACTGCTACCACTACTACTAGTACTCCAGCTAATACTACTACTACTATTACTATTCTTACAACTACAACTGCTGCGACCAATACTACTGCAGCTTCTGCTACCACCACTACTACACTACAGCTGCTACTACTACAACATCTACTGATACTACTGATACACCTACTACTACTACTACTACTTCTACTACTGCTATTGCTGCAACTCCTACTACTTCTACTACTGCGGCTACTATTATTACTATTACTACTTCAACTACTTCTATACTTTTCCGACTACTACTACTACTACTACTACTGCTACTACTACAACTTCTACTACTACTACTACTAGTAGTAGTACTACTGCTACTACTACTACTACTACTACTACTACTACCACTACTACTACTACAACTATTACTACTACCACCACCACCACCACTACTACTACTACCACTACCACCGCTACTACTACTGCTGCTGCTGCTGCTACTACTACTACTACTACTACTACTACTACTACTACTACTATTACTATTGCATCTACTACTATTGCTATTACTACTACAACAACTACTATTACTACAAATACTACTTCAACGACTACTACGGCTTCTACGACTACTACTTTTACTGCCACTACTACTATTATTACTACTACTACGACTAGTACTACTATGACTACTACAACCACTACAACTACTACTAGTACTTCTACTACTACTAATAGTACTACCACCACTTCTTCGTCACTGCTACTTTTGCTACTACGACTACCGCTATGCCTACGACTACGGCTACAATAACTACAACTACTAGAACTATTACTACGACTACGACTACTACTACGACTACTGTGACATCTGCTACCACTGCTACTTCTAGTAGTACTAAAACTACTACTACTTCTACTTCAACTATTGCTGCTACTTCTGCTGCAACGTCTCCTACTCCAACTACTACTACTAGTACTGCTACTACTTCTTCTACCACTACCATTACTATACAACTAATGCTACTAATACCACTGCTACTACTATTACTACTACTACAGCTAGAACTTCTATTACTAGTAGTAGTAGTGGTAGTACTACTACTACTACTATTATTTCAGCTACTACCAGTACTACTGCCAGTACTACAACAACTATTACGACCTCTATTGATACTTTTACAACTGCTACGACTACTGCGACTATTGCAACTAGTACTACCGCAACTACTGCTACTACTCTACTACTACTACTACTTCTGCTACTACTGCTTTTACTGCTACTGGTACTGCTAATGCTACTAGTGCAACTACGGCTAATACTACTCCTGCTACTGCTACTACATCAACAATAGCTACTATTGCTACAACTACTCCTGCTACCAAAACTACTACTACTACTACTTACACTACTGTTACCACTATTGTTGCAACTGCTACTGCCACAACAACAACTACTACTATTTCTACTACTGCTACTGCTGCTACTATTACTACTGCTACTGCAACCGATAGTTATGTAACTACTACCATCTATATTATTGCCACAATTGCTCCAATTGCCACTACTATTATTACTAATATTGCCACTACAATTGCCACCAATGCTACTATGACTTGAAGTGCTACTACTACAACAACAACTACTACTACTACAGCTACTACAAGTACTTCTCCAACTACTACTACTACAACTATAGCTACAACTACCACTACAACTGCTACTATTATTGATACTACTAATACTACTGCTGCTGCTGTTACTACTAGTAAAACTACTACTGCTTCTACTACTACTATTACTGATACTACTACTGCTACTGCGGCAACTACTACTACTACAACTAGTACTACTTCTACTGCTAGTACTACTATTACTACAACTACTACTACAACTACTACTACTGCGACTACTACTACTACTACTGCTACTACTACTACAACAACTACTACTACTTCTAGTACTACTTCTACTTTACTGCTACTACTACTACTACTATTATTACTCCAACGAGTCCTACTGCTGCTATTAAGGCTATTACAGCAACTTCTGCCACTACCACTACTATTACAACTGTTACTACTATTGCAACCACTGCTACTACTACTACCACTACTATTACTACTACTACTACTCCTACTACTGCTACTCTTAATACTACTAATTCTCCTACTGCTACTGCTACTACTACAGCTGCTACTAGTACTGCTATAGCCGATACTATTGCTGCTACGACTACCACTACTACTGCTAGCACTACTAGCTCTAGTACCTCCACCACTTCGCCAACTACTACTACGGTTGCTACCATTACTATTGCTACTACTATTGTTACTACTGCTACCACAACAACTATTACTAATATTACTTCTACTACTGCCACTACCACTAGTCCAGCTACTACTATTGGTACTACCACTTTTGCTACTACTGCTCTTACTACTAGTACTACTAGTACTACTACTACTACTATTACTACTACTACTTCTACTACTACTGCTACTACTACACTACTACAACAACAACTACTACTACTATTGCTACTACTACTCCAACAAATGCTAGTACTACTACTGCTACTACTATTGCTACTACTACTCCTACTATTACTACTACTACTTCTAGTACTTTAACAACTTCTACTTCTACTTATACTGCTACTGCTGCTACTATCGCTACAACTGCCAGTAATACTACTACTACTGCTACTGATACTACTACTGCAACTACTACTCCTGTTACTACTAATGGAACTACTACTGCTGCTGTTGCTACTAGTACTAATCCAAATACTACTACTACTTTTCCAAATACTACTACTACTATTAATACAACTACAACTACTAATACTACTACTATTACTAAAAGTACTCCCACGGCTACTGCAACTACAACAACAACAGCTCCTACTACTGCGACTGTTGCAACATATGCAAGTACTACTGCTACTACTGTTATTACTACAACTACTACCACCACTATTGCTACTACCACTGCTACTACTACTGTTGCTATTACAACAACAACAAATAGTACAATAACTATTACTGTGGTTATTGTTGTTGCTACTACCACTACCACTACTACTATTGTTGCTACTACTACTGCTGCTACTACTATTGCTGCTATTGCTGCTGCTTCTATTGCTACTACTACTACTGCTACTACTACTGTTGGTGCTCTTGATCCTACAATAACTACTTCTACTGCCTATCCTAGGACTACTACTGCTGTTGCTTCTACAACTACTTCTATTTCTACTACTACTACTACTACTACTACTACTACTACTACTGCTGCTGCTGCTGCTGCTGCTGCTCCTACAACTACAGTTGTTGCTACTATTGCTAATAGTACTATAGCACTACTAGTTCGATGACTTCTCGTACAACTACTACTAATGCTGCTACTACTACTAGTAGTGCTACTACAACTATTAATACTATTACTACTACTGCAGTAGCTACAGCTACTACTAATACTGCTACATCTACTATATCTGCTCCTTCTGCTACTAAGACTACTATAACAACTACAACTTCTGCTGCTACTATAGCTACTACAACTGCTACTGCGACTGCTGCTACTACTACTTCTGCTACTACTACTCCGCTACTTCTTCAACTATTGCTGCGGCTTCCACCACAACTACTACTGCTACTGCTGCTACTGCGGCAACTACCACTACTATTACTACTAATACTACCACTGCTAATACTACCACTGCTGCTGCAATTGCTGCTATTGCTACTAAGACTGCTGCCACTACTACCACTACTACTACTACTGCGACTTTTGCTAATGCTACTACAACGACTACTGCTACCGCTACAAGTGCTACTATTGCCACTACTACTACTACTACTACTATTACAACTACTACTATTGCTATTGCTGCTGCAGCTACAACTACTACTACTACAACTACTGGTACTATCGTTGTTGCCACTACTACTACTACTACTACTATTATTACTACTACTGCTACTGCTACTACTAATCCTACTGCTACTACTGTTGCTACTACTACTACTACTGAAACTATAACTACAACTACTGCTGCCACTTCTACTGCTCCTACTACTACTACTCCTACTACCTATCCTGCTACTACTGCTGCTGCTGCGCCTCTTCTACTACTATTTCTAGTACTACTGTTGCTGCTGCTGCTACTCCTACTACGACTTTTCCTACTACTACGACTAATGCTACTGCTACTACTAATACTAGTATTACAACTAGTACTAATACTACTACTACAACTACAGTTGCTGCTCCTACTACTACTAATACTACTGCTGCTGCTGCTGCTGCTGCTAAAACTACTACTACTATAACAATAACTATTGCTACTATGGTTACTACTACTACGATTGCTACTACTGCTCCTGCTACAACTACTGCTACTACTACTACTATGACTGCTACCAATCCTATTACTACTACTTCTACTACTACAACTACAACTACTACTTTTGCTACTACTACTACTTCTGTTGTTGCTACCACTACTACTACAACTACTACTTCTCCTACTACTACTTCTGCTGCTACTACTTCTACTGCAACAATACTGCTACTGCGTCTACACGGACTACTACTACTACTTCTACAACTACCACTGCTATTACAAGGGCACTACTGCTATTACTTTCACAACTACTACTATCAATACTAATGCTTCTCTACTACTGCTATTATTACTGCAGATACAACATCTACAACCACTACTACGACTACTACTACTTCTTCTGCTACTACTGCTACTCCTCCTACTACTACTATTACTACCACTATTATTGCTACTGCAACTACTACTATTACTACTACAACTTTGACTACTACTACTGCGATAACTACAACTACTACCACTACTAATACTACTACTTTTCCCACAATAACAACTAATACTCCTCCGACGACCACAACTGCTGCTACAACTAATCTAATTGCTACTAGTACTACTACTACAACCACTATAAGCACTACTACTGCTACTGCTACTACTACTGCTACAATTACTTCTAATACTACTATTGCTACTAAAACTACTACAGTGACTACTACTACTGCTACTACAACACTACTACTTTTGCGGCTGTTGAGACCACCACTAGTGCTACTACAACTATAGTTGCTATGACTACGGCTACTAATATTGTTGCTACCCTTACGACTACTACTACTATTATTGCTACTACTGGTACTACTAGCACAACTAGTACTACTAGTACTACTACTACTATAATGACAACAACAACAACTACTACTACTACTACTACCACCACTACTACTATTACTGCTACTACTGCAACAACTACTTCTATTACTATTACAAATACTACTACCCATACAACAACTATTATTGCAAATAGTACAACTATTACTACTACTAGTAATACTACCACCACAATTACTGCTACTACTTCTTCTACTTCTATAGCTATTTCATCTACTACTCCTACTACGAAGGCTATTTCTACCACTACAGCTGCTGCGGCTGCTACTACTCCTACTACTACTGCTCCTCCTCCTATTAAGACTATGACTACTATTACTAATGCTGCTACTACTGCTACTACTAATACTACTACTATTCCAACTGCTACAACAACTACTACTACTTCTCCTACAACAACAAGAACAACAACAACTACTACTACTCCTACTCAAATTACTGCTCCTATGACTACTACTACTACTACAATTAGAACTACTACTAGTACTACTCATTGTACTACTACTACTACTGCTGCTCCTCCTCCTCCTCCTCCTACTCCTCCTACAACTACTACTACTACTTCTGCTGCTGCCGCTGCTGCTGCTGCTGCTACTACTACTACTACTACTGCTGCTGCTACTACTACTACTACCGCAACTACTACTATGACTACTACTACTAATTTTCCAACTACTACTCCAACGACTACTACTGCTAATTCTCCTACTACTACTCCTACGATTACTGCTACAACTACCACTACTAATTTTACCACTACGACTGCTACTACTGCTACTATGACTACTGTTTTTACTGATACTACTACTACTACTACAACTACTTCTACTACCACTACTACTACCACTATAACTACTGCTCCTACTAATGCTACAACTACTCATACAACTTCTACAGCTACTCCAACTGCTCCTTCTACTACTACTACTACTACAACAACAACAACAACTACAACTATTACTACTCCTATTGCTGCTGCTACTACTACTATTGCAACTACTTCTACAACTACTACTCCTATTCCTGCTACAACTACTACTACAACAACTATTACTACTAATTCTACTACTGCTGCTGCTACTACTACTACTCCTGATACTGCTACTGGTACTACTTCTACTACTACTACTATGACTGCTACTATTACTACTACTGCCACTATAACCTCTATAACTACTACTCTTGCTACTACAACCACTATTCCCACTACAACTTCTGCTAATAGCACTACTACAACCACAACCACTGCTACATCTACTACTGCTACAACTACTACAATGACCACTACTCCTTCTGCTGCAGCTACTACTACTGTTGCAAAAACATCTATTGCTACTACTCCTATTCCTACTACTGTTACTACTACTACTACAATGGCTACTACTACTACTACTGCAACAACTGCTACTTATACTACTCCAGCTACTACTACTAATTTTACTAATACTACTATGACTACTACTACTACAACTACTGCTAATACAATAACTACTACTATAACAACAACAACTACTACTTCTGCTACAACTACTACTACTACTACTACCACGAGAACTAGTATTATATACTACCTAACGACTACAACTAATGCTTCTGCAACTACACTACTATTGCTACTCCTGCTACTACTACTTCTACTTCTACTACTACAACTACTCCTGCTACTTCTTCTACTACAACTACTACGGCTACTATTATAACTGGCACTACTACGACTACTACTACTACTACTACTACAACTATTACTGCTACTACCGTTGCGACTACTACAACTACTACTAATGGTACTACTACTTCTACATCTACTAATATTACTACTGCTACTACTACTCCTATTGCTACTAGTACAACTTCTACTACTATTGCTGCTGCAGCTGCTACTACTACTACTATTTCTACTACTACTACTCCTCCAGCTACTACTGCTACTACTGCTACTACTACTTCTACTACTACTATTGCTACTATTTCCTTTACTACTACTACTAATAGTACTACTATGACTCTTGTAAATACAACAACAATTACTATTACTACTACTACCACAGTACTATGCTACTAATGTTGCTACTACTGCAACTGCTACGGCTATTACAAGTACCAATACTAGTACTACTGCTGCTGCTACTATTGCGACTACTACTACTGCTGCTACTTTTACTATTGCTACTATTAGTACTATTACTACAACTACTAGTACTCCTACTATAACTGCTAGTATTGCTACTACTACTACTACAACTCCTTCAACTCCTACTACTACTCAACTCCTACTACTACTATAACTAGTTCTAATACTACTACTACTAATATTCCTACTACTACTACTACTACTACTACTACTACTACTACTACTACCACTACTATTACTACTACTGCTGCTGCTTCTAGTAATACAACTACAGCTGCTGCTGCTGCAACAACTACTACTACTACAACTACTACGGCGATAACTTCTATTGCTACTACTACTACTACTGCTGTTGTTGCTACTTCTACTACTACTACTAATACTACTTCTACTTCTACTACTACTACTTCTACTACTACTGCCACTACTACTACTATTACTGCTACTACTATCACGGCAACTACTACAACGACTACTACTACTACTACTACTACTGCTCTTGCTGCAACTACTTCTACTACTACTACTACTTCTGCTACTACTACTGCTACTACTACTACTTCTGTTACTAATACTACTATTGTTGCTACTATAGCTGCTGCTGGTACTAGTACTGCAACTACCAATGCTACAACTTCTGCTACTATAGTGGCTATTAATACTACTACATTTACACAACTAGAACAACAACCGCAACTACTACTACTGTTGCTGCTCCTACTTCTACTACTGCTACTACTACTGCATCTCCTACTACTTCAACTACTACTACTACTGCTGCTGCAACTATGCTGCAATTGCTACTACAACTACTATTAAAACTACTTCTGCTACTTCTGCTATGACTACCACTGCTACTACTATAATTTCTACTACAACTATGACTACAACTACTACTTCAACTACGACTACGATAACTAAAATACTACTACTGCTTTTCCAACAATGACAAGTACTACTACCTTTCCCACTACGATGACTCCTGCTACTACTTCTACAACTACTTCTACTACTACTACTGCTGCTACAACTGCTACTACTGCGACTACTACTACAACTTCTTCTACTCCTACTACTATTACTACTACTAGAACATCTCCAAATACTCCTACTACGACAGCTACTATTACTACAACTACTACTACTCATGCTGCTGCTACTTCTATTTCTACTATGGCTACTACTAGTGCTACTACTACTACTAATACTACTATAACTACTACAACTACGACTACAATGACTACTATTATGACCACTACTACTACTACTACTACTACTACTACTACTACTACTAGTACAACAACATCTTCTACAACTACTACTACCACTACTACTGCTACTACTGCTACGTCTACTACAACTACTGCTTCTACTACTACTACTACCACTGCTACTTCTACTACTTCTACTACTACTGGTACAACTTCTACTACTACTACTAGTACTGCTACTACTAGTACTACTACAAAAACTACTGCTACTACTAGTACTACTACTTCTACTACTACTACGTCTACTTCCATTACTACTACTAAAAGTACTGTTTCTACTACTACAACTGTTGCGACAACTACTATCTCAATAAGAATAGCTAGTACTATTATTACTACTACTTCAATTGTTGTTGCTTTGTTGCTACTATGCCTACTACTGTACCTTCTACTACTACTGCTGTAGTGGCTACTCCTACTGCTGCTGCAGCTACTACTCCTGCTACTAGTACTATGGTTATTACAACAGCTACTACTACAACTACTACAACTATTACTACTACTATTACGACTACTACTACTACTACAACTACTACTTTTATGGTGGCTACTACTACTACAAATACAGCTGGTACTATTTCTACTACTACTTCTATTACTACTACTATAATAACCATAACTACTACTGCTACTACAACTCCTATTGCTTCGTCTACTACTATTACTGCTACTACCACCACTTCTAAAGCTACTACTACAACTTCTCTTGCAACGACTACTACTCCTACTACAACCACTACTTCTAAAACTACTACTACTACTGCCACCACCACCACCACCACAACTATTGCTTCTACAACAACTACTACTGTAGCTACTACTACTACTATTACGAGTATGACTCCTACTACAACAACTACTGGTACAACTGCTACTACCACGACTTACAACAATACTACTACAACTCTTGTTGCAATGACTACCACTCCTATTACTACCACTACTTCTAATACTACAACTATTACTAATACTGCTACTACTACTACCACAACAATTACAGGCACTACTACTACTACTACTACTACTACTACTACTACTTTCACACTACTACCCGACAGTAATAACAACAACAACTACTACTAAAACTAGTAGCACTATTGCTACGCTGGTGCAATTGCTACAACAGCTTCTACTATTACTAGTAGCACTAGAACTAGTACTACTGCTGCTGCTACTACTACTTCTATTACTATGACTACTATAACTACTACTACTGCAACTAGTTCTACTGCAACTACTATAACTACTACTACTTCTATTACTATGACTACTACTACCAGTGCTCCTAATACTCCTACTTCAACCACTACTATTACTACTACTATTAGTACAACTCCTACTACTGCAACTATTTCTACTACTACCACTACTACTACTACTACTATAACTACTACAACTATGACTACTACTATTACAAATAGCCTACTACTCCTACTACCACTACTACTGCTATAACTACTACTACTACAACTACTACTATTACAACAACTACTGTTACAACTAGTCCTACTACTCCTCCTCCTCCTCCTACTGCTACTACTACTACGACTACTACTGCTTTGATTGCTGCTACTACTATTACTCCTTTGACTACTATAATAATTATTATTGCTACTACTACTACTACTACTAGTACTACTTCTTCTTCTGATGTTGCTACTGCTACTATTACTACTACTACTGCTGCTACTAATAGAACCAATTCTACTGCAACAAATACTACTTTGGCAACTTCTATTACTAATGCTACTACTTCTGCTACTACAACTACTTCTACTCCTACTAATACTACTATTGCTATCACTACTACTTCTACTACTACTATTACAACTACTACTATTACTGGAGCTACTACAACAAAAACTATTGTTGCTGCTGCTGCTACTACTACTACTTCTACTACTACTACTCCTATTGCTACTGCTACTATTGCTACTACTACTACCGCTACTACTCGTATTGCTACTACTACTGCTACTACTCCTATTGCTACTGCTACTGCTACTACTACGTCTATTACTACAATTACTACTACTACCTCTACTACTACTATTACTACTACTACCTCTACTACTACCACTACTGCTCCTTCTACTACACTACTACTACAACTACAGCTACCAGTACTACTTTGAAGCTACGCCTACCACTACTACTATTATCACAACTACTACTACTACTACTAGTACTACTACTACTACTACTACTACTACTACAACAACAACAACAACAACTACTACTACTACTAATACTATTACTATGACTACTACAAATACAACAACAGCAACAGCTACTACTACTACTACTACTAACACTATGTTACTGATGCTGCTACTACTACAACTACTACCACTATTTCTAGTACTAGTACTAGTACTACTATTATTGTTACTCCTACTTGTACTACTACTACTACTAATTTTACTACTTCTACTATTAGTATTATTACCACTACTATGAGTACTCCTAGTACTCGTACTACAACTACTAATATTACTACTACTACTACTACAACTCCTTCAACTACTACTAGTACTATTACTACTAATACTACGACTACTACTTCTACTACTACTACCAAAAGCAATACTACTACAACTACTACTGCTTTTACTGCTAATGCATCTACGACTACTACTAGTACTATAACTGCTTTTTTTGCTGCTACAACGACTACTACTACACCTGCTGCTACTACAACTATTAGTTCTACTATTGCTGCTACTACAAATACTACTACTACAACTACTAATAAAGTTGATGTTGCTACTGCAAATACTGCTGCTCCTACTACTACTACTACAACTGCTACTTCAACTACTAATACAGTTGCAATTGCTTTAGCTACAACTCCTACTACTACTACTAATACTACAACTGCTTCTCCAGCTAATATTACTGCTATGATGACTATGGGCACTTCTGCTTCTGCTACTACTACTACCACTATTGCTACTACTGCTACTACTTTTGGTTCTGCTACTACTATCACTACTATCGGTACTACTGCTACTACAACTACTGCTGCAACTACAACTTCTACTAGTTCAATTGCTACTAATTCTGCTACTACTACTACTACTACCACTTCTATTACTAGTACTACTACTACTACTACTACTACTACGATTGCTGCTACTACTACCACTACTACTACTACTGCTGCTACTAATACAACTATCTCCACTAATGTTGTTGCTACTACTGGTGCAACTCAACTACTACAATTGCTACGGTGATAACTACTATTGCTACAACTACTACTACTACTACTACTGTTACTCTTGCTGTTGCCACTACAATTTCTACTACTTCTACTTCTACTACTACTACTACTACTACTACTATTGGAACTACTACTACTACTACTACTATTACTACCACTATTGCAGCAACAACTACAATGACTACAGCTACTGCTACTACTATTGTTGCTGCAGCTACTACTACTACTACTACTTCTTCTGCTACTACTATTGCTATTGCTACTACATCTACAACTACTACTACTAATACTACTACTGCTGCTGCTACTGCTGGTACTACTACTACTACTACCAATGCTACAACTACTTCTACTACTATTATAGCTACTATTGCTACCACTGCAACTATTACCACAACTACTTCTACTGCTACTATTATTACTATTACTACAACGAGTGCTAATACTCCTACTAGGACCGCTACTATTACTACAACAACAACTACTGCTGCTGCTACTACTTCTATTGCTACTACAGCTACTACTACAGCTGCTACTACTACTACTACTACTACTACTACTATAACTACTACAACTATGACTACTACAACTACTATTTCTACTACTACTGTGACTACAACTGCTAGTAGTACAACAACTTCTTCAACTACTACTACCACTATTGCAACTATTGCTGCCAGTTCTACTACTACTATTGCTACTTCTAGTACTACTATAACAACTACTGCTTCTACTACTACCACTACTACTACTTCTAGTTCTGCTTCTACTGTTGCTACTTCTGCTACTACTGTTGCTACTACTACTACTTGTACTACTACTTCTACTACTTGTACTACTACTACTACAACAACAACTACTACTATTACTACTACTACTACTACTACTACTACTACAACTGCTACTTCCACTACTTCTAAAACTACTACTACAACTCATGTTGTAGCAACTACTACACCTATTACTACTACACCTATTCTACAACTGTTAATACAACTCTGACTGCTACTACTACTACTTCTGATACAACTGCTACTACTATAACTTCTGCCACCACTACTAATGCTACTGCTACTGCTACTGCTGCTACTCTTGCTGCTATAGCTGTTGCTACTATTGCTACTACTACTAGGCTACTACTAGTTCGACTACTATTGCTACTACTACTATTACTCCTATAATTATTATTGCTACAACTACTCCTAGAACTACTACTTCTTCTAATACTGCTACTACTGTCATTACTACTACCGCTGCTGCTACTAATACTACTTCAGTAACTTCTATTACTATTGCTACTACTTCTGCTACTACAACTACCGCTACTCCTACTAATACTACTGTTGCTATTACTATAACTTCTACTACTACTATTACAACAGCTGCTACTACAACAACTACTTCTACAACTACTATTACTTCTACTACTACTATTACTGCAACTACTTCTACAACTACCACTACTGCTATAACTGCAACTTCTACTACAACTACTACAGCTACTATGACTACTACTGCTAATGCTACAGCTACTACTGTTGCTACTACTACTACAGGTAATGTTACTGCTATTGCGGCTATTACTACTTCTGCTACTACTGCTACTATTTCTACTATACCAGCCAATACTAGTACTACTACTACTGCTACTATTGTGGCTGCGACTACTACAACGGCTACTGCTACAACTTCTACTACAAGAACAATAACTTCTATAACTGCTACTACTATTACGACTACTATAACTAGTTCTCCTCCTACAACTACTATAGCAACTACAACTACTATTACTTCTGCTATCATGACTATTGCTACTATCCGAACTACTATTACTTCTGCTATAATGACTACTACTACTTGTACTGTTACTACTATTACTACTGCTACCACTAATGCTACAATGGCTACAACTGCTACTACTAAAATACTACAATTACTAGTGATACTACAAATACAATTGCGGCGACAATTGCTACTACTACGGTAACTACTACTGTTGCTGCTCTTACAACAACTACTACTACCATTGCTACTACTAATGTTACTACTACTACCAGTACTGCTACTACCGCTACTATTGCTTTAGCTATTACTACTACTACTACAACAACTGCTGCTACTCATAAGGCTACTTCTACAACCTCGGCTACTACTTCCGCTACTTCTACTCCACTACTAGTGCTAGTACAACTACTACTGCCACTACTAGTGTTACTACTACTACTTCGACTACTACAACAACTAACACAACAACTCCTACTACCATAACAACAACAATAATAACTACTACTTCTGCTGCTACTACTACTGCTACTACTACTGCTACTTCTGTTGTTACTGCTGCTACTACTACTACAACAACATCAACAACAACAACAACAACTACTACTACTACTATTACTACTACTACTACTTCTACTCCAAATACACTAATTAAAAATCTACTATTACTAATAGTACTACTGCTGCTGCTGCTGCTATTAATTCCACTCCTACAACTACAATAATTACTAATACAACTTTTGTTACTACTACTACTGCTACCACTCCTACGTCTACTACTACTACTACTACTCCTCCTACTTCTACTACTACTCCTGCTGCTACTACTCCTACTTCTATTGGTACGTCTCATACTGCTCCTACTACTGCTACAATTACTACTACTGTTGTTGTTATTGCAGATCCTACTATTACTACTACTACCACTACCTCTACAACTACTCCTACCACTACTACTATTACTACTATGACTACTATTACTACTCCAACTACTGCAACTACTAAGACTACTACTATTATTACTACTACTATTACTACTACTACAACTACAACTATTGCTACCACAGCTTCTACTACTACTCCTACTCCTATTACTACTCCTACTACTAATACTATTATTATTACTACTACAGCAACAACAACAACTACTACTACTACTCTTGCTGCTGCTACTTCAAATACAACTTCTACTACAACTACTACCTCTATTAGCACTACTACAACTACCACTATGACAAGAACTATTGCTACTAGTAATACAACTACTATAAATATTACTACTACTTCAACTACTACTACTACTATTACTTTTGCTACTGCTGTCACTTGTACTACCACTAATGCGACTTCCACTACTACTACTCCTACTAGTACTGCTACTACTACTACACTACTACTACAACTACTTCTACATGAATTACTAGTACTTCGACAACTATTACACTTACAACAACTAATACTAGTACTGCTGCTACTAAGATTACTACTAATCCTATTGCAACTACTGCTACTCGTACTTCTACTATTACTTCTACAAATACTACTATTACACCTAAGACTGCTACTACTACTCCTACTCCTACTACTCCTATTACTACTACTACTACTACTACTACTATTACTACTACTACTGCAACTAATACTACAACTACTACTACTACAACAACTGCTACTCCTACTACTACTACTACTACCACTACAGCAACAACAACTACTCCTACTCTTGCTGCTTCTACTTCAAATACAACTTCTACTACCACTACTACCTCTATTAGTACTACTACAACTACCACTATGACAAGAACTATTGCTACTAGTAATACAACTACTATAAATATTACTAGTACTTCAACTACTACTACGACTGTAATTCTGTTGCTATGCGACGCACTTGTACTACCACTACTGCGACGACCAACTACTCCTACTACTCCTACTAGTACTGCTGCTACTACTACAACTACATACTACAAACTACTTCTACATGAATTACTAACTACGTCCAACAACTATGACACTTACAACAACTAATACTACGGCTTGTCTGCTACTAAGATTACTACTAATCCTATTAGGGCAAACTATTGCTTACTCATACTTCTACTAATTAGTTCCTACAAATACTATTATTACTCCTAAGACTGCTACTACGTCGCCTACGCCTACTCCTACTACGACTACTACTAAACTACTACTACTACTACTACTGCTGCTGCTGCTGGCTGCTGCAACTAATAATAACAGCTACTACTACTACAAACAACGGCTACTTACTCCTTCTACCACGACTACTATTACTAACTACTACTAGCTAACTACTAATACTACTACTACGCTACTACTACAACTACTTTACTAACGACTACAAATAACTTCTACTCACTACTACTACTTACTACTACAAATACTACTAACTACTACAAAACACTACGACTCTGCTACTGTTATGGCTACTACTATCATTGCTACTACTACTACTACTAGTACTACTACAACTACTACAACAACAACAACTACTACTACTACTGCTACTATAACTACTACTACTACTTCTTCTACTACTACTACTACTTCTTCTTGTACTACTACTACTACTACTACTAATACTACTACTGCTACTAGACGAGCGACTACTACTTCTACAACAAGAATAATGACTAATACTACTGCTGCAGCAGCAGCTGCTGCTACTACTACTACAATTGCTGCTACAACAACAACAACTACTGTTGCTACTGTTACTCCTACTACTACTACTGTTGTCGTTGCTGCTCTTACTACAACTACTACTGCTGCTGTAGCTGCCACTCCTACTACTACTACTATTACTACTACTACTGCTACCACTAATTCTACTACTACAATTGTTACTATTTCTACAAATTCTACCACTACAACTACTACTGATACTACTACTTTGACTACTACTACTACAACGATAACAAAAACAACAACAACTACTATGACTACATGTATTACTTCTACTGGTGCTGCTACTACTACTACTTCTGCTAATATTACTAGTACTACTTGGTACTCCTACTACTAATACTACGACCACTACTACTACTACGACCACCACCACCACCACTACTACTACTTCTTCCACAACTACAACTATTACTACTACTACTACAACTACTATTACTACTACTAGTACTCCTAATACACATACTACAACTAGTACTATTACCGCTATTACTGCTACATCCCCTACTAATACTAGAATTACTACTACTACTACTACTATTGTTGTTGTTGCTGCTACTACTACTGCTGCTGCTGCTGCTACTACTACTACTACCACTACTATAGAGACTACTACTACTGTTGCTGCTGTTTCTACTCCTCCTACTACTACTTGTACTATTACTATTACTAATACTATTACTACTACTAATATTGCTGCTACTGCTACTAGTACTACTATTGTAGTCGCTGCTACTATTGCAACTATTGCTCCAGCTGTTACTACTACTACTTTATCTTCTACTACTACAACTATTGTTGCTATTGCAGTTGCTACTATAGCTTCTATGGCTACTACTACTACACTTCCACTACAACTCCTGCCGTTGCAACTACTTCTATAGATGCTGCTACTTCTACTACTACTACTACAACTACTGCTACTACTACTATGACTACAACTACAACAACAATCGCAACAACAACAACAACTACTACTACTGCTACTGCTGCTGCTACTACAACTAGTACTACTACTACTCTAGCTGCTACTACCACTTTTGCTACTGCTGCTACTCCCACTACTATTACATGAACTTCTACTGCTACTACTTCTGGTACTTCTACTACTACCACCATGAGAACTACTACTACTAATACTTCCACTTCAACTACTACTACTACCACAACAACAATAACTGCTACTACTAATACAATTAATAGTACTACTGCTACTACTGCTGATACGGCTACAACTGCTAGTACTATTACTAGTACTAGCACTACTACTATTAGTACTTCTACCACTAACACTATAACTACTACTACTTCTTCTACTATTACTATTACTAGTACTACTACTACTACAACAAGAACAACAACTACTACTACTATTACTACTACTAGAACTCCTACTACTACTGCTATTACAACTACTAGAACACTTACTACTACTACTTTTACTACTACTACCACTGCGGCTACTACTACTACTACTAATAATACTACTACAACTACTACTACTAGTACTACTACTATTCCAACAACTACTGTTATAATAACTACTACTACTCCTACTACTACTCCTACAACAACAACTACTACTATTACTTCCACTACTACTACAACTAGTTCTACTATTACTACAACTACTATTACTACAGTTACTACGATCAGTACTACTACTATTGATACCACCACTACTCCTACTACTACTACTTCAACTACTATTCCAACTACTGCTACAACTATTCCTATTGCTAGTACTACTACTACTACTACGACTGCTACTACTCCTACTGCTGCTACAACTACTTTGGCTGCTACAACTATTACAACTACTGCTCCTACAACTATAATTGCTACTACTACAATAATAACTACTACAACTACTTCTATTACTTTTGACATTGCTAGTTCTGCTACTGCTACTACTACTACTACTACTGCTACTTCTGTTACTTTTAACATTGTTACTTCTGCTGCTACTACTGCTGCTGCTGCTACTACTGCTACAACTACTACAACTACAACAACAACTACTACTACTACTACAACAACAACAACTATTACTACAACTAATACTTCTACTTTGACTACTACTACTACTAAAACAACAACAACAACTACTAGTACTACTAATGCACATACTTCTACTGCAACTGTTGCTATGGCTACGATTGCTACTGCTATTGCTAGTAGTACCAGGTTGACTACTACTACTACTGCTGCTGCTGTTGCTTCTGATATTACTACTACTACAACTATTATTTCTGCTACTACTAATACTCCTACTATACTACTACTACTCTACTGCTACTACTACTCCCACTAGAACTACTATTGCAACAACAACAACTACTACTACTACTTCAACTACTATGACTATGACTACTGCTACTATAATTACTACAACTATTGCTACTACTACTACTACTGCTGCT
>RXID01011264.1:0-22661 GCA_005019695.1 Trichopus zeylanicus subsp. travancoricus
ACTACTACTACTACTACTACTAATATTACCACTACTATTGCTACCACTACTTCTACTCCTATTACTACTACTACTATTACTACTACTACTACTGCAACTACTACTCTTGCTACTCCTATTACTACTTCTAGTACTACTACAATTGCAATTGCCACTTCTGCTACTGCTACTACTACTACAACTAATACTTATATTGCCACTTTCACTACCCCAACTTCTACTACTACTTCTACACCTACATCAACTCTTATTACAATAACTATTGCTACGACTAATACTACTTCAACTGCTATTTGTACTAACACTACCACAACAACAACTACAACTACTTCAACTACTACAACTACAACTACAGCTTCTTTTACTGCAACTACTATTACTGCTACTAGTACTTCAACTACTACTGTTGCTACTATTATTACTACTGCTACTACAACTACCACCACTGCTACTACTACTCCTATTGCTACTACTACTATTACTTCTACTACTTCTACTACTTCTACTACTCCTACTACTGCTACTACTACTCCGTCGGCTACTACTGCTACCCCTGCTACTACGATTGCTATTCCTACTATTGCTTGTACTACTACTCCGATGGCTACTTCTACGACTACTACCACCACTACTACTACTTCTACAACTATGACAGCAACAACAACTACTACTACTTCTACTCCTCCTCCAACTACTAGTACGACTATTACTTTTGTAACTACTACTGCTGCTACTACAACTACTATTTCTACTACACCTATTCAAACTCCTACTCCTACTACTATTCCAACTATAATTTTTCTTAATACTACCACGATAATAACTCTACTACTACATCAAAAACTACTACTACTACTACAACTACTGCTGTTGAAACTACTACTACTGCTAAAACTACTAATATTATTGTTGCTACTACTATTACTACTACTATACCTGCTACTGATACAACTACTATAACTACTACTACTATTACTACCACTGCTGCTACTACTACTAAAATTGGTTATGCTTCTACTACTACTACTGCTACTACTAATACTACTATAGCTACTCCTGCTACTCCTGCTACTACTACTACCATGACTACAACAACAACTACTACTGCTATAACTTCTGCTACTACTACTACTACTACTGCTACTACTACTACTACTACTACTACTACTACTACTACTTCTGCTACTACTACTGTGACTATTACAACCTATATAACTGCTACTAATACTATAACTACTACAACTACATCTACTGCTACTACTCCTACTTTTACTGTTACTACTGCTACCACTGCTACTACTACCACTACTTCAACTCATATTACTATTACAACTACTGTAGCTCCTGCTGCTACTACTTCTACTACTACTGGTACTATTATTGCTACTACTTCAACTACTGTTACTTCTACTACTCCTACTACTACTACTAATGCTACTACTGCAACTACTGCTGCTACTAATGCAACAGCTGCTACTACTGCTACTTCTATTGCTACTAATACTACTACTTCTAGCACTACTGTTTCTACAACTATTATTACTACTACTAACTACTATTACTATGGCTACTATAATAACTACTTCTACTATTGCTATTATTGCCACTACTACTACTATGACTACTACTACTGCGACTACTTATACAACCACTACTACCAATGCTACTGCTGTTACTGTTGTTGCTACTACTATAACTACCTCTCCCACTACTACTGCTACCTCTACTTCTACAACTACTACAACTATTACTTCTACTACTACTACTACTTTTGATGCTACTGCCGCTAATACTGCTTCTGCTACTACAACTTGTACTACTACTTTTGCTACTACAACTATAGTTACTACTACGGCTACTACTACTACTACTACAACTACTACTTTTACCACTGTGGCTACTACTTTTGCTACTACTAGTACTATAACTTCTACTGCTACTACTACTCCAACTACTACAACTATGGCTACTATTACTGCTTCTAGTACTACTACTATTGCTACTTCTTCTACTAATACTATTTTTTCTACTGTAGCTATTGCTACAACTTCTAGTATCCCTACTCCTCCTTCTATTACTACTACTGTTGCTACTCCTATTACAAAGGCTTCTACTACTATAGCAATTGGCACTACTACTATTACTTATACAAGTACTACTACAAGTACTACTGCTACCACTTCTGCTTCTACTACTACTAAAGTCACTGCTATTACTGCTCGTACTATTACTACTACTAGATTTCTTCTGCTACTACTGCTACTGCTACTACTACTTGTACTACTATTTCTACTACTACTACTACTATTAGTACTACTACTGGTACTACTACAACTACTATTGTTACTAATATTACATCTATTACTACTAGTATTACTGCTATTACTACTTCTATTACTACTACTACTACTGCGGCTACTACTCCTACTACTTCTCCTAATACTACTACTACTACTGCTACTGCTGCTACTCCTACTACTACAACCACTACTACTACTACTACTTCTGCTACTACTTCTCCTAATATTAGTAATACTACTGCTTCTACTTCTTATGCTGCTGCTACTACAACTGTGTCAACTACTCAGCTGCTACAACTAGTACAACTACAGCTACTTCACTACTACTACTACTGCTACATGTACTTCTACTTCTGCTACTACTATTACTACAACTGCTTCTACTACTACTACTACTATTATGGCTACTACTACTACTACTCATGCTACACTTGCTGCTAACATTGCCACTCTTGCAACTAATGCTGCGACTATTGTAACTCTTGCTACTCTTGCGACTACTACTATTGCGACTACTACTACTCTTGCGACTACTACTACTCTTGCTACTACTGCTACTACTACTACTACTTCTGCTAGTACCGCTACTACTGCTACTACTACTATTGAGATTACTACTATTGCTATTGCTACAAATACTACTATTGCTACTACTAGTACTGCTTCAACATCCAGCACTACTACGACTTCTACTACAACTACTGCTACTGCAATCACTACTACTTCCGCTATAGCTACTACTACTACGACTACTACTTAAACTACTACTGCTAATACTAGTTTTGCAACTACTGCTAATCCAACTACTACAACTCCTACCTCTTCTACCACCACTACTGCAACTACTAAAACTCCTACACCTACTTATGCTATAATTGCCACTACTACTGTGGCTACTACTAGTGTGGCTACTACTACTACTACTACTACTATAGCTACTACTACTATGCTACTACTAATATAGCTATTGCTACCATAGATACTGCTACTAACACTACTATTGCAACTAATGCCACTATTACTTCACTACTGCTACTGCCACTTCTCCTTCTACGATTGCTACTATTATGACTGCTACAACTACTACATCTACTACTCCTAGTGCTTCTACACGTACAAGTGCTACTTCAACTACTACTACTACTACTACCACTACTACTACTTCTGTTATAACTTCTATTGCTACTATGATTAATGCTACTACTACTACTGCTACTACTACTATAGCTACTACAATAGCTACTACAACTACTACTGCCAGCACCCCATTTGCTTCTTTTCCTACAGCTACTACTACTACTACTACTACTACTACAACAACAACAACAACAATGACTAAAACTATAGCAACTAATACTACTACTATTACAAAAACAACTACTACTACTAGGACTATTACCATTACTGCTGCTGCTACTACTACTACTACCATGACTACTGCTACTACTACTACTACTAATGCTATTGCTACTACTTCAATGAATACTATAACTACTACTACTGCTGCAACTAATGCTACTACTACTACTAATACTGCTATTGGTACTTTTGATATTGTTTCTACTACTTCTATTGCAACTAATGCGAGTAGTAGTAGTAGTTATTATTGTTGTATTTGGAGTATTAGGAGTAGTAGCAGCAGTAGCAGCAGCAGCAGCAGCAGCAGTAGTAGTAGTAGTAGTAGATGCAATAGTAGTAGTTGTTATTGTTGTTGTAGTTGGCATATTAGGAGTAGTAGTAATAGTAGTAGTAATTTGTAATAGTCGTTATTGTAGTAGTAGTAGATGTTTTAGTAGCTATAGTAGCAATAGTAGTAATAGTAGTAGTAGTAGCAATAGTAGTAGTGGTAGCAGTAGTTATAGTAGTTGTAGTAGTTTTAGTAGTTAGGGTAGTAGAAGTCATAGTTGTAGCATTCATAGTAGTAGCTGTTGTCGTAGTAGTGGTGGTAGTAGTTGTAACATAGGTAGGTAGTACTTGTAATTGCTAAGTAGTAGCCATAGTAGTAGTAGTTGTAGTAGGGGTAGTAGCAGCTACAGTAGTAGGAGTAGTAGTTGTAGTACTAATAGTAGTAGTAGGAGGAGGAGTAGTAGTAGTAGTAGCAACAGAAGCTTTAGTAATATAATTAGTAGTAGTAGTAGCAGTAGAAGTAGCGTTAGGAGTAGTAGCAACAGTTAATGTAGTTATAGAATTAGGAGTAGTAGTAATAGTAGTAGTAGGAGTTGAAGTGGTAGGTGTAGGGGACAGAGTATAAGTACTAGTAGTAGTAGAAGTTGTTGTAGTATTTGTAATAGCAGTAGTAGCAAAAGTTTGAGTGGTTCTAGTGGTAGCAGTAGTAGCTATAGTAGCAGCAATAGCAGTAGAAGTAGCAGTAGCCGCAGTAGCAGTAATAGCCGCAGAAGTAGTAATAGTAGTAGCTAGAGCAGAAGTTGTAGTAGTAGAAGTAGTAGTAGGAGGAGAAGCAGTAGTAGTAGTAGAAATAGTAGTTGTACTAGTAGTAGTATTAGTAGTTGCAGTAGTGTTAGCAATAGTAGTAATAGTCGGGGTAGTAGTAGTAGTAATAGTAGTAGTATTAGTTGCAACAGTAGCAATAGTCATGGTAGCCATAGTAGTTGTACAAGTAGTTGCAATAAAAGTGGTAGTAGTAGTAACAACAACAGTAGTAGGTAAAGTATTAGTAGTAGTGGTAGTCGTGGTTGTGGCATTAGTAGTAGTAGTCGTGGTAGTAGCATTAGTAGTAGAAGTAGCAGTAGTAGGAGCAGTAGGAGCATTTGTTGCACTTGTAGTAGTAGGAGTTGTAGTAGTTGTAGTAGTAATAGTAGGAGCAGTTGTAGTTGTAGTAGGAGTAGCTATAGTAGCAATAGTAGTAGGATGGTAGTTGTAGTAGCAAGGGCAGTAGTAGTAGTAGTAGGAGTAGCAATAGGAGTAGTAGTAGGAGCAGCACTAGGAGTAGTAGTTGCAGTTGTTGTAGTAGTAATAGTAGCAGCAGTAGTGGTAGTAGTGGTAGTAGTAGTAGATGTAGTAGTTGGAGTAGTAGTAGTGGTAGTGGTAGTAGTAGCCTAGTAGTAGTAGTAGTAGTGGTAGTAGTAGTGGTAGTAGTAATCATAATAGTAGCAGTAGTAGTAGTAGTGGTAGTAGTAGGGGTAGTAGTAGCAGTCATAGTAGTAACAGTAGCAACAGTAGCAGTAGTAGTTGGGGAAGTAGTAGCAACAGAAGTCGTAATAGTAATAGCAATGTTGTAGCAATTGTAGTAGTCATAGCAGTAGCATCAGGAGCAGCAGCAGCAGTAGTTGTTGTGATAATAGTAGTTGTCATAGTAGTAGTAGTACTAGTAGTAGTTTTAGTAGTTGTAGTAGTAGTAGTAGTAATATTAGTAGTAGTAGCAGTAGTAATATTAGTAGTAGTAGTAGTAGTAATATTAGTAGTAGTAGTTGTAGCCGTTGTAGTAGTACTAGCAATAATTGCAGTAGTAGAAATAGTATTAGCAGCAGTAGTAGCAGAAGTAGTAGTAGTATCAATCATAGTAGCATTAGCAGTAGTAGTAGGAGAAGTGGCCATCGTAGTAGCTGTAGCCATAGTAGCTATCGTAGTAGTAGTAATAGTAGCTGTTGTAGTGCTAGAAGTAGATGTACGTGTAGTAGTAGCAGTATTAGTAGTAGCAATAGTAGTAGCAGTAGTAGTAGTAGTAGGTGAAGTAATGGTAGTTGCAGTAGAAGCAGTAGTTGTTTTTGCCGTGGTAGTAGTAGTAGTAGTGGTCGGAATAGGAGAAGTATTAGTGATAGTAGTTCTAGTAGTAGTAGTAGTAGTAGTAGTAGTAGTAGTTATAGTAGTGGTAATAGTAGTAGTAGTACTAGTAGTAGTAGTTGTTGTTGTTGTTATAGTCGTAGAAGTGGTAGAAGTTGTAGAAGTTATAGCAATAGTAGTAGCAGCAGTAGTAATAGCAACCATAGTAGCCGCAGTAGTAGTAGCTGTAGCTGTAGTAGTCGCATTAGTAGTAGCAGTTGGAGCAGTTGTAGCACTTGTAGTAGTTGGAGTTGTAGTAGTTGGAGTTGTAATAGTGGGAGCAGTAGTAGTTGTAGTAGGAGTAGGAGCATTAGTAGTAGCAGTAGTGGTAGGAATATCTATAGCGATACTCGTGGTTGTAGTAGTAGGAGTAGTTGGAGTAGAAGTTGTAGTAGCAGGAGCAATAGTAGTAGTAGTAGTAGTAGTAGTAGTAGCAGTAGGAGAAGCAGTTCCATAGTAGCTGTAGTTGGAGCAGTATTAGTAGAAGTAGTAGTAGCAATCATAGTACTAGTAGTTGCAGTAGTAGCAGTAGTAGTTGGACCAGTAGCAGTAGTAGTAGGAGTATTATTAGTAAAATTAATAGTAGTAGTAGTAGTAAAAGGAGGAGTAGTAGTTGTACTAGTGGCAGAAGTAGTAGCCGCAGTAGCAGTAGTAGCAATACTAGGAGCAGTAGTAGTAGGAGTAGGTGCAGCAGTAGTAGTATTAGTAGTTGTAGTAGTAGTAGTAGTAGCCGTAGTAGTAGTTGGAGTAGTAGTAGCAGTAGCAGCAGCAGTAGTAGTTGTCGTAGTAACAATAGTCGTAGTAGTAGAAGTACCATTAATAGTAGCAATAGTAACAATAGTAGCAGTCGTAGTCATAGTAGTAGTTGTTGTAGTAAAAGTAGTAGTAGCTAAACAAGTAGTAGTAGTTGTAGTAGTAATAGTAGCAGTAGCAGTGAGAGCAGTAGTATTAGAAATAGTAGTTCTAGTAGCAGTAGTAGCAGTTGTAGCATAGTAGTACTAATAGCCATAATAGTTGTAGTAGTAGTTGTGACAGTAGCAGCAGTCGTAGTTGTAGTAGTAGTAGTGATAGTAGCTATCGTGGCAGTAGCAGTAGTAGTAGGCGTAATAGCAACAACAGTAGTATAGCTATCGTGGCAGTAGCGGTAGCAGCAGTAGTAGTAGGAGGAGTACTAGTTGTCGGAGTAGCAGTAGTAGTAATAGTAGTAGTAGTAGCAGTAGTGGTAGGCGTAATAGCAACAACAGTAGTATAGCAATAGTAGTAGTATTAGGAGAAGTAGTAGTAGTAGTAGAAGCTACAGTAGCATTAGTAGTAGCAGTAGTAGCTGTAGTAGTAGTTGTTGCAGTAGCAATAGGAGCAGTACTAGCAGTAGGGGTAGTGCCAGTAGTGTCAGTAGTACCAATAGCATTAGCAACAACACGAGGAGTAGTACCAGTAGTATCAGTAGTAGCATGAGCAGTAGTAGCAGCAAAACTAGTAGTAGCAATATCAATAGTAGTAGGTGCAGTAGTAATAGCAGTGATAGTAGTAGCAAAAGTAGTAGTAGAAGTAGCAGTAGTAGTTGAAATAGTAGTGGAAGTAGCAGTAGGAGTAAAAGTGGTGGTAGTAGTAGTAGGAGCAGTAGTATCAGTAGTCGAAGTAATCGCAGTCGCAGTAGCAGTAGTAGCCATAGTAGTACAAGTAGCTGTAGTTGTAGTAGCAGAAGTAGTAGTAGAAGGAGAGGTAGTAGTACTAGGAGCAGTGGTAGTAGTAGAAGCCGTAGCAGTAGTAGCAGCAGTAGTAGTAGCGGAAGTAGTAGTAGTAGGAGAAGTTGTTGTTGCAGTAGAAGTAGGAATAGCAGCATTTGTAGTAGTACTAGTGGTATTAATAGTAGTGACAATAATAGCAGTGGTAGCAGTTGTACTTGTAGTAAAAGGACTAGTTGTAGCAATAGTAGTAGTAGTTGCAGTAGCAGAAGTAGTAGTCATAGTAGTAGCAGCAATTGTTGTAGTACTACAAGTAGCAATATTAGTAACAAAAGTAGAAGTAGCAGTAATAATAATAGTAGTAGAAGTAGTAGCGGTTGTAGTTGTTGTTGTTATGGTAGTAGTAAGAGTCGTAGCCAAAGTGGTAGCAATTGTGGTAGTAACAATAGTAGTAGTAGTAGTAGTAGTAGTAGTAGTAGTATCAGTAGTAGTAGTAGTAGTAGTAGTAGTATCAGTAGTAGTAGTAGTAGTAATAGTAGTAGTAGTAGCAGTAGCAAACGTAGTAGCAGTAATAGGAGAAGTAGTAGTAGTAGTAGTTTTAGTAGAAGTAGATGTAGTAGTAGTTTAGTAGTAGTAGTTGCAATAGTAGTAGTAGTAGTAGTGGTAGTAGTAGTAGCAGTAGTTGTGGTAAATGTGGTAGTATTAGTAGAAGTAGTGCTAGTAGTAGGAGGAGGAGGTGGAGGAGGAGGAGGAGCATTAGTCGTAGTAGTAGCAGTTGTTGTAGAAGTAGCAGTATTAGTAGCAAATGAAGTAGTAGTAGCAACAGTAGTAGTAGTTGTAATAGAAGGAGTAGTAGTAGTAGCTGTAGGAGTAGTAGTTGTTGTAGTATTACAAGCAGTGGTAGTAGTAGTAGTCACACTAGTAGAGGTAGTAGTAGTGCCAGTAGTTGTAGTTGTTGTAATAGTCGTTGGAGTAGTAGCAGCAGCAGTAGGAGTAGTGGTCGTCGTAGTAGTCGGAGTAGTGGTAGTAGGAGTAGTAGCAGGAGTAGCAGCAGTAGGAGTAGTAATAGCAATAATAGTAGAGTAGTAGTGAGAACAGAAGTAGTAGGTGTAGTAGTTGTAATTGAAGTAGTTATAGTAGTAGTAGTTTTGGGAGTAGTAGTTGTAGTAGTAGTAGTTGTAGTAATAATAGTAGTAGTAGTAATAGTCGTAGTAGTAAGAGTAGCGGTAGAAGTAGTAGTAGTAGTGGTGTTAGTAGTAGTCGTAGAAAGAGTAGTAGTTGTTGTAGTAATAGCAACAATAGTAGTAGTAATGCTGGTAGTAGTAGTTGCTGTCTCAGAAGCATCAATAGTAGTGGTGGCCACAGTAGTAGCTGTAGTAGTAGTCGCAGTAATAGTAGTAGTAGTAGTTATTGTTGTTGTTGTTGTTGTAGTAGTAATAGTAGTTGGAGTAGTGGTAGTAGTCTTACTAGTGGGAGTAGAGTAGGAATACGTATTGGGGAAGGAATACTAGCTGGAGTAGTAGTAGTTGTAGTAGTAGTTGTAGGCATAGTAATAGTAGTAGTAGTTGTAGTAGTAGCAGTAGCGGTAGTGGAGGTCATAGCAGTAGTAGTAGTAGGTGTAGGTGTTGCAGTAGTAGTAGTTGTTGTGGTTGTGGTAGTAGTAGTAGTAAAAGTAGCAGTAGGATTAGCAGTTGTAGTAGTAGTTGTAGTAGTAGTCATTGTAATATTAGTAGCAATAGTAGCAGTTGTAGTAATATTTACAGTAGTAGAAGTAGTAGTCTGAGAAGTAGTGGTAGTATTACTCATAGTATTATTAGTAGTAGCAGAGCAGTAGTAGCATTGAAGTAGTAGTACTAGTAGTAGTAGTAGTAGCAGAGCAGTAGTAGCATTGAAGTAGTAGTACTAGTAGTAGTTGTTGTAGCAGCAGTAGTGATAAAAGTAAAAGTAGTAGTAATTATGGAGGTATTAGTTGGCGTAGCAATAGTAGTAGCTACAGTTATAGTAGTAGTAGTAGTAGTAATAGCACTAGCAGTAGTTGTAATTGTATTGGTAGTAGTAGAATTACTAGTAGCAGTAATAGTAGCAGTAAAATTAGTAGTAGTAGTGGGACTAGTTGTGGTAGTAGTAGTTGTTGTTGTTGTACTAGTAGTAGTAGTAGTAGTAGTAGAAGTAGTAGTCTTAGTAGTTGAAGTAGTAGTAGTAACAATAGTAGTAGTACCTATAGTACTAGATGTGGTACTACTGGTTGTAGTAGTACTAATAGCAAGAGAAGGAGGTGGAGGTAGAGCAGTGCTAGTAGTAGCAACAGTGGTGGTAGTAGTAGTAGTGGAAGTAGTTGTATCAATAGTAGTACTGAGGGTAGTGGCAGTAGCAGTAATACTAGTATTTGCAGTATAAGTAGTAGTTGTAGTAGTAGCAGTAGTGGTAGTAGCAGCTAAAATAGTAATAGAAGTAGTAGTAGTAGTTGTAGTAGCCGCAGTAGTTGTAGCAGTAGTAGTTGTTGTAGTAGTAGTATTAGCAGCAACGGCAACCGTAGTAGTAGTCGCAGTCTCAATAGTAGTAGTAGTTGTTGTTGTTGTACTAGTAGTAGTAGTAGTAGTAGGAGGAGTAGTAGTCTTAGTAGTTGAAGTAGTAGTAGTAACAATAGTAGTAGTACCTATAGTACTAGATGTGGTACTACTGGTTGTAGTAGTACTAATAGCAAGAGAAGGAGGTGGAGGTAGAGCAGTGCTAGTAGTAGCAACAGTGGTGGTAGTAGTAGTAGTGGAAGTAGTTGTATCAATAGTAGTACTGAGGGTAGTGGCAGTAGCAGTAATACTAGTATTTGCAGTATAAGTAGTAGTTGTAGTAGTAGCAGTAGTGGTAGTAGCAGCTAAAATAGTAATAGAAGTAGTAGTAGTAGTTGTAGTAGCCGCAGTAGTTGTAGCAGTAGTAGTTGTTGTAGTAGTAGTATTAGCAGCAACGGCAACCGTAGTAGTAGTCGCAGTCTCAATAGTAGTAGTAGTTGTTGTACGAGTCTATGTAGCAGCAGCTGTAGTCGTAGCAGTATTAATAGCAAGAGCAGCAAGAGCAGCAACATTAGTAGTAGTAGGAGTAGCAGTAATAACATAATAGAAGTAGTAATTATAGCAATAGTAGTGGCTATACTAGTAGTAGTTGCAGTTGTAGTAACAGTATCAACCAAAGTGGTTGTATTTGTTGCAGTATAAGTAGTAGTACTTGTAGGACTACTAATAGTAGTAATAGTAGCAGCTATTTCAGTTGCAGAAGTAATAGTAGTAGTCATAGCAAAAGTAGTAAAAGTAGCAGTAGTAGTACTGGTAGTAGTAATAGCCGTAGTAGTAGTAATAGTAGTAGTAGCAGCAGTAGCAGTAGCAATAGTAGTAATCACTGTAATAGTAGTAGTCATGGTAGTAGTAGTTATGATAGTAGTAGTAGTAGTAGTAGTAGTAGTAGTAGTAGTAGTAGTAGTAGTAGTAGTAGTAGTAGTAGTATTAGCAGTGGTAATACTAGTAGTTGTTGGAGTAGCAATAGTGCTAGTTGTAGTAGTTATAGTAGCCGTGTAGTAATAGTAGCAGCAGTATTAGTAATAATGGTGGTAGTAGTAGTCGTAGTAGTAGTACATATAGTAGTAGCAATGATAGCAGTAGTAGCAATAGCCTTAAGTGTAATAGTAGTCATAGTTGTAGTAGTAGTAATAGTAGTAGCAGTTATTGTTGTAGTATAAGTACCAGCAGTATTAGTAGTAGTTGTAGTCATGACAGTAGTAGAAAAAGTAGAAGCAGCAATAATAATAGTAGTAGTAGAAGTAGTAGTAGTAGTAGTAGTCGTTGTATTAGTTGTGGTGGTGCTAATAGGGGCAGTAGTAGTGGTGGTGGTGGTAATAGCGGTTGTACTGGTAGTAGAGGCATTAGTAGTAGTAGTAGTAGCAGTAGTAGTAGTCGTAGTTGTAGCGGCACAAGTAGCAGTAGTAGTAATCATAAAGTAGTAGTAGTAGCAACAGCAGCAGCAGTAGTTATTGTTGTTGTAGTCATAGTAGTAGCAGTAGTAGTAGTAACAGCAGCAAGAACAGTAGCAGCAGCAGCAGTAGTAGTAGGAGGAGGAGCAGAAGTAGTAGTAGTAATAGGAGAAGGATTACAAGTAGACGTTTTAGTGGTAGTAGAGGAAGTAGTTGCAGCAGCAGCAGCAGCAGTAGTAGTAGTAGTAATAGTATTAGTAGTAGTAAATGTGGTAGTACGAGTAGTAGTAGTGGTAGTACTAGCAGGAGGGGGAGGAGGAGCAATAGTCGTAGTAGCAGTAGTACTAGTAGCAAGAGGAGGAGTAGGAGTAGTAGTGGTAGTAGCAGTAGTACTAGTAGTAGTAGTAGTAGAAGTTGTAGTAATAGTTATAGAAGTAGTAGTATTAGTAGTGGATATGGTAGGAGTAGCAGCTGTAGTAGCAATTGAAATAGTATTAGTAGTAGTAGTAGTAGTAGCGGTTGTAGTATTTGAAGTAGTGGAAGTGGCAGTAGTCGTTGTAGTTTACGTTGTAGTAGTGCTAGTAGTTGTAGTTGTTATTGTATTATTAGGAGTAGTAGTAGTAGCAGTAGAAGTACTTGGCATACTTGTAGTTGTAGTAGTTGTACCAGTAGCAGTAGTAGAAGTAGCAGTCTCAATAGTAGTAGTAGTAGCAATAGCAGCAATAGTTGTAGCAGTCACGGAAGTCTCAGTAGTAGTACTAGTTGTTGTTTTTGTAGTAGCACTATTAGTAGCAACAGTAGCAAGTGCAATAGCAGCAGTAGTAGTAGAAGTAGCAGTAATAGTAGTAGGATGAATAATAGTAGTAATATTAGTAGTTGTACAAGCAGTACTAGCTATTCTAGTAGCAGTAGTAGCGTTAGTAGTACTAGTTGATGTAGCACTAGTAGTAATAGTAGTAGCTATCACAGTTGCCGTAGTACTTATAGTAGTCATAGCGAAACTAGTAGTATTAGAAGTTGTAGTAGGAAAAGGAGCAGCAGTAGTAGTGGTAGAAGTAGTACCAGTAGTTTAGTAGTAACAGGACTTGTAGTAGCAGTAGAAGTTGCAGTAGTAGTGGTTGTAGTAGTAGTAGTAGTCCTGGTAGGAGTATTTATACTAGCAACAGTAGTGGTGGTGGTAGGAGTAGTAGTAGTGTTAGTAGTAGTAATAGTCATAGTTGTTGTAGTAGTATTACTGACAGTAGTAGTAGTAGTAGTAGTAGTAGTAGTAGTAGTAGTAGTTGCAGCGGTAGCTGTTGTACTAGTAATAGCGGTAGTAGTGGTAGCTATCATTGTTGTAGTAGTAGTTGTTATTGTTGTTGTTGTTGTAGTAGTAGTAGTAATTGCAGTAGTAGCAGTAGTGCTGGTAATACTAGTAGTTGTATCAGAATAGCAGCAGTAGTTTTTGTTGTTATGGTAGTAGTAGTAGTATAGCTATAGTGGTAGTAGTAGTTGAATTAGTAGCTGTAGTAGTAGGAGAAGTAGTAGGAGTAGGTTTAGCAATAGTAGTGGTGGGAGTAATAGTAGGTGTAGCAATAGAAGTAGTAACAGTAGTAGTAGTAGTAATAGTAGCAGCAGCAGTAGTAGCAGTAGCAGTAGTAATGGCCGTAGTAATAGTAGCTATAGTAGCTATTATAGAAGTAGTAGTAATAGTAGTAGTAGTAGTAGCAGTAGTTGTAGTTGTAGGAGCGACAGGAGTAGTATAAGTAGTAGTTGTAGTTGTAGTTGTAGCAGCAGTAGCAGCAGCAGTTGCACCAGTAGTAGTAGTAGCAGCAACAATAGCAGTAGCAGTAGTAGTTGTATTAGTCATAGTAGCACTAGTAGTAGTAGAAGTAGTAGGAATAATACTAGTAGTAGTAGTAGCAGTTGCAATAGAAGTAGTAATAGTAGTAGTATTTGTCGTCGTTGTTGTAGTAGTAGTACTGCTAGTAGTAGTAGCAACAAGAGTAGAAGAAGTAGTAGGCATATTAGGAGTAGTTGTAATTGTGGTAGCACTAGTACCAGTAGTAGAAACAGTAATAGGAGTAGTACTAGTAATAGTAGTAGCAGTCGTAGTTGCAGCAATAGTAGTAATAGTAGTAGTGATTGTAGTATAAGTAGCCGAAGTTGTACTAGTGGAAGTAGTACTAGCAACAGTAGTTGTTGTATTAGTTGTAGTAGTTGTAGCAACAGAAGTTGTAGTAGCTGTAGCAGTAGAAGTTGTTGTACTAGTATTAGTGCTACCAGTAGTAGCAATTGTAGTAGAAGTAGTAGTTGTAGTAGTAGCAGCAGTAATAGTAGTTGCAGTAGTAGTAGTGCTAGTAGTAGTAGCAATAGAAGTAGTAGTAGAAGAAGCAGTAGTATAGTAGTAGTAGTAGTAGTAGAAGAAGTTGTAGCAGTAGTAGCGGAAGTACAAGTAGTAGAAGTTGTTGTTATCGTTGTTGTTGTTGTAGAAGTATTAGTAGTACTAGTAGTTGCACTAGCATTAGCAGCAGTAGTTGCAATAGACAAAGTAGTAGTAGTAGTAGTTACTACTACTTCTTCTACTACTAAAACTACTACTATTGCCACAACTGCTTCGGCTACTACTAATACTGCTACACCTACTATTGCTACTTCTACTACCGCTACTCCTGCTACTACTACTACTACTCCTATGACTATACTACTACATCTACTACTATTACCTAACTACTACTGCTGCTACAATGACTGCAACTACTACTATTGCTGCTACTCCGACAACTATTATTACTTCTACCACTATGACTACTACAATTACTACTGCTGCTACTGCTACTACTACAACTACTACTTCGGCGACTACAACTACAACAACAACAACTACTACTACTATAGCAGTTACTGCTACTACTACAATGCTATGGGTACTACTACTACTATAACTACCACTGCTACTACTGCTACTACTACAACTCTTACAACATCTGCTGCTATAGCGACTGCTACTACTAATTATATTGCTGCAACTACAGTTACTACTATTGCTACTACTACTACGACTATCACTATTGCTACTATAGTTGCTACTACTACTACTTCTGCTACTACCACTACTGCTCCTACTACTTCAGCTAGTTCAGCTGCTACTACTACTGCTGCTACTACTACTGCTACTACTATTGTTATACAATAACTATGACTACTATTACTACTATTACTACTACTATTACTACTACTACTTCTATTGCTACTATTACTACTGTTACTACTATTACTACTACAGTTACTACTACAGTTACTACACCTGCTACAATTACTATTACTACTACTATTACTCCTCCTACTACTACTACTACAAATACAACTACGGCTACTGCTACCACTACTGCCACTACTGTTACTACAACCACAACTACTACTATACTATTACAATTGTCGCAGTTGCCGCTACCACTACTACTACTACCACAATTGCGGTCACTACTACTACTACAACTAATACAGCTTCTACTACCACCACTACTACTTCTACAACTACTGCTATGGCTACCACAACAACTACTACTACCACAACTACTACAGCTACTACCACTACTACTACTACTCGTCCTACTACTACTTCTCATACTACTACTGCTACTTCTATAACTTCTGCACCTTCTGCTACAACTTCTACTACTTCTACTATTAGTACCATCGTATTTACTGCTACTGTTACTGTTACTACTTCTCCAACTACTACTACCACTGCTGCTACTACTGCCTCTTCTATTAATTGTAATACTATTACTACTACTGTGAATACTCCAACTACAACTACAACAATAACTACTACGACTGCTACAACAACAAAAACTACTACTACAACAACAATAACTACTACTACTACTACTATTGCTTCTGCTGCTACTGCTACTACTGCTACTTCTACTACTAATTATCCTACAATAGCTACTACTACCACAACTACTACTCATACTACTACTCCTATTGCTACTACTACGATTACTGCTACTACTACTGCTACTACTTTTAGTACTACCACCACCACCACTACTACTACTACAACTACAACAACTACTACTACTATTACTACTACTACTACTACTACTACAACTACTCCTATTACTACTACTACAGTGGTTGCTGCTGCTGTTGCGATTGCTACAACTACTAATACTAACACTAATACTACTCCTACTATGACTCCTATTACAACAACAACAACTACTACTACTACTACCACTACTACTTCTACTACTACTACTAGGGCTACTAGTACAACAACAACTACTACTACTGCTACTACCACTATAACAATTACTGCTACTACTACTACTAATATGACAACAACAACAACTACTACTACTATTGCTACTACTACTACTACTACAACCAATCCTACTACTACTACAACCTCCACCATTTGTACTACTACTACTACAAAAACAACATCTAGTATTATTACTACTACTACTACCATTACAACTAATACTACTACAACTACTACTGCTACCATTACTACTACTACTACTACTACTAATGCTGCTACTACTACTACGACTACTACTATTGCTACCCCTAAACCTACTACTGCTTCCCTTACAACTGCTACCACTACTACTTCTACTACTACTACTACTACACCTACTACTGATTCTCTTACAGCTGCTACTACTACTATTGCTGCTACTATAATTTCTACTACTCCTACTGCCACTTTTGCTACTACCTCTGCAACTACTACTTCTAGTTCTGCAACAGTGTCTGCTACTAATTATGCTGCTACAAGTACAACTAGTACTTATGCTACTAATAACACTATTACTACTACTACTACTATTACTGCAGTGACTACAACTACTACTACTACTTCTACTACTACTACTATTGCGAGAACTACTGCTACTACTTCTGCTAGTACTACTACAACAACTACCATTGCTATGACTACCACTATAATTACTATTACTGCGACTACTACTACCACAACTACAACTACCGCTGCTACTACTACTACCACTACTGTTACTACTATTCCTGCTACTATTGATACTACTTGTACTTCTAATACTACTACTACTAGTGTTGCAATTGCTGCTACCATGACAACTACTACTGCTACTGCTGCCACTACTACTACTACTACTACTACCACCACTACTGCTGCTACTATTACTACTACTAGTACTAAAACTACTCCTGCTATTGTTGCTGCTACAGCTGCTGCTGCTACTACCACTAATACTACTACAACTGCTATTGCAACTTCCACTACTACTGCTACTACTACAACTTCTATACAGAAGCTACTACTACTACTAATACTTCTTCTACTACTACTGCTACAATAACTACTACTACTACTATTTCTACTACTACTGCTACTTTAGTTGCTTCTACTACTACTACTAATACTACTAATGCTACAAGTACTGCAACTAATATTGCTTCTACTACTGGTGCAACTACTACTATTTCTAGTACAAATACTACTACTGCTACTACTGTAGCTACAGTTGCCTTTGCCATCACTACTATAGCTGTTGCCGCTACTACTGTTGCTGCTGCTGTGAGTACTACTATCGCTACTACTTCTCAAACTACTACTACTGCAACTACTATTACTACTACGAGCACTACAATAACTACTACTACGAGTACTATTACTACTACGACTCCTACTGCTACTGGTACTACTACTACCACTACTACTGCGGCTGCTACTACTATTGCTACTACTATTACAATTATTGTTGATGCTGCTGCTACTACTACTACGATTCCTACATCTCCGACTATTACTACAATAACTACAACTCCTAACACTCGTCCTACCACTACTACTACTACAACTAATACTCCTACTACGACTATTATTACTTCTACCATTGCTACTACTATCTCAACTACTACTAATACTACTGCTATTACTGCTACTACTATAACTACTACTCCTACTACTACTACAACTAGTACACCAATTACTACTGCTACTACTACTGCTACTACTACTGCTACTAATACTACAACTATTATTACAACTACTACTGCTACTACTATGACTACTCCTGCTACCACTACACCTACTACTACTACTACTACTCCTACTGCTGAAACTACTTCCGCTACTTCTACTGCTGCTGCTGCTACTGCGGATGTTGCTACTACCACAACTGCTACTACCAGTACTACTAATACTACTACTGCTAATGTTGTTACAACTACTACTACTTCTGCTACTACTATTATTATTACTACTACTACTACAACAACTACTAATACTACTACAACTACTACTACTACAACAACTACTGCTGCTGCTACTATTCCAACCACTACTACTAGCACAACTACTACTACTACTGCTACTACCACTGCAACTAATACTACTACTGCTACAACTGCTACTACTACTACACTTACTTCGCCTAATACTCCAACTACAACTTCCACTACTGCTATTACGACAACTGCGACTACTACTTTTGGTACTAATGCTACTACGGCTATTTCTGCTACAACTGCTACTACAACAATAACTACTGCTACTCCTAATATTCAAATTATAACTTCCACTATTAATGATACAACAACTACTATTACTATGATTGTGACTACTACTACTCGCGCTTTAGTTGCTACTCCTACTACAAGCATGACTACTACAACTAATACTCAATGACTACTACTACTACTACTACTACTACTACGACTACTACTACTAATTCTACTCCGAATACAACTAACACTATTACTACTACTACAAATACACCTACTATTACTATTAATACTACTGCCCTAGTTACAACAACTACTACTGCTACTGCTGCTCCTACTACTATAACAACTACTACTACTGCTTCTACTACTACTACTACTACTATTCCTAATACTCCAACTATAACTTCAACAACGACTACTTCTACTTCTACTACAACTACTACTGCAGCCACTTCTACTAGTACTACTACAACTTCTACTATTCCTACCACTACTGCTACTACTACTTTTCCAACTAGTACACCTATTACTACTAGTACTACTACTACTGCTGCTCCTACTACACGTACTACTATTACTACTCCTACTACTACAGAAACTACTTCTGCTACTTCTACTATTACTACTGCGGCTGTTGTGGTTGTTGCTACTAATACGACTGCTACTTCCGGCATAACTATAACTACTACTACTAATAGTGTTACTACTACTACTACTACTACTACTACTACTACTACTACTACTACTACTACTACCACCACCACCACTACCACTCCTACTACTACTACTACTACTACAACAACTACTACTTCTCCTACTACTATTCCTACTTCAACTACTACTTCTTATACTACCACTACTAGCACTACTTCTACACCTACCACTACTTCTACTCCTACTACTACTACTTCTGCTACTACGACTTCTACCACTACTCCTACTCCTACTCCTACTACTACTACAACAACTACTAAAACAATTGCTATTACTACAATAACTACTACTACTACTACTACTACTCCTGCTGCTGCTGCTACTACAAGTACTACTACTACTGCTGCTACTACAGCAACTACTACTACCACTAATGCTACAATTGCTAATACTACTACTACTCCTCATAATACTCCAACTCCAACTTGTGCTACTACTACTACTAATATCATTACTATGACTTTGACTACTATTACTGGTACCACTGCTACTACTGCTTCTACAATTACCACAACTACTTCTGCTACAACTACTACTACTAGACCTAATACTCCAACTATAACTTCCACTATTACAACTACTACTACTCCTCTTACTTTGACTGTGACTACTACTACTAGTACTTCTGCTGCTACTCCTAATACAAGCACGACTACTACAACTAGTACTCAACTACTACTACTACTTCTACTACTGCTACTACTTTTACTACTACCACCACCACCACCGCAACAACTACTACTACTATAACTACAACAACAACAACAACTACGACTACTCCGACCACTACACTACTACTATTACTACTACTACTACTAGTACTACTAGTACTACTACTATTTCTACTACTACTACTGCTGATGCTATAGCGACTGCTACAACTACTAATACTAATACTACTCCTACTCTGACTACTATTACAACAACAACAATAACAACAACAACTACTACAATAACTACTACTACTACTTCTTTAGCTACTACTACTACTACAACAACAACAACAATTGCTACTGCTACTACTAATATGACAAGAATTACAACAACTAGTACAACTAGTACCACTACTACTACTACTACCATTACTACTAATTTTACAACTACAGCTGATACTACTACTATTACTGCTGCTGCTACTACTACTACCACCACCACTACTACTAGTACGACTAGTCTATTCGTACCCCTACACCGACTACTGCTTCTATTCTGACTAGTACTACAACAACTACTACTACTCCTCCTACTCCTACACGTACTACTGAATTACTACTACTACTACTACTACTACTACCACTACAACTACTACTACAGCTACTACAACTATTACTGCTACTATAGTTGCTGCTACTGCCGCTACTACTACTACTACTACAACTACTACTATTACTACTACTGCTACAACTACTCCTTCTATTACTACAACTATAATCAGAATAACTACTACTACTACTATGACTACCACTACCCCTACTCCCGCTCCTACTCCTATGAGTGCCACTACAACTACTCCAACTACTGCTACACATAATACTACTCCTACTAGTGCTACTAATACTCCAACTTCAACTCATACAACAATGACTACTGCTACCACTACTAATACTACTATTACTACTACTACAACTACTAGTACTGCTGCTGCTGCTACTACCACTATAGCTACTACACCTACTTTTGCTACTACTGCTATGACAACTGCTTCTACTACTATTGCTGCTACTACTATCGCAAACACTACTCTGCTAATACTACTACTAGTAACACCACTACTATCATTGTTGCTATTGTTACTACTACTACTCCTCCTCCTCCTACGGCTGCTACAACTTATACTTCTGCTGGTACTACTACTACTAGAACTATAATTGCTATTGCAACTACTAGTACTACTGCTACAACTTCTACTACTACTACTACCACTACTACTACTACTGCTGCTGCTGCAGCAGCTACTACCAGTACTGCTACTACTAATACTACAATAACTATTACTACTTCCACTGCTGCTAATACTACTGCTGCTACTTCTACCACTACTACTACCACTAATACAACAACAACTACTACTTCTATTACTACTACTACTCTGGCTAATACTACTACTACTACTACTACTATCACTACTATGGCAACTACTACTACTACTACTACTACAGTTGCTACTACCACTACTACTAATGCTGCTGCTACTACTACTACCAAAACTACTGCTTATCCTACTACTACTAATACTACTACTACTACTACTATTGTAGCTGCTACTACTACTACTACTAATGTTGTTGCTGCTATTACTACTACAACTATTGCTTCTACTACTACTATTGCTACTACTAATGTAACCACTAATGCTGCCACTACTACTAGTAATACTACTATTGTTATTACAACTACTACTATTATTGCTACTACTTCAATAACTACTACCTTTATCGGTACTATCGCTACCACTTCCACAACTGCTAGTGCATCTAATAGTACTGCGGTTATATTGAATACTCTAGAATTGCTATTCCAACTACTACTACTACAACTACTATTACTATTATCACTACTGCTACTACTACCACTACTGTCGCTACTACTAATCCTGCTACTACTACTACAACTATTACTACTATTATGGCTATTACTACTGTTGTTGTTGCTAGTATAACTATTACTACTACTACTACTATAACTATTACTACAACTACTACTGCTACTACTGCTACAGCTATAATTTCTACTACTACTATTGCCACTTCTGCTTCTACTTTTGGAACTACTACTTCTAGTTTTTCAATAGTGTCTTCTGCTACATATGTTACTACCGCTACTACCACTACTACTACTACTATTATTATCACTCCTACTATTACCACTACTACTACCGGTACTACTACTATTGCTACAACTAGTATTGCTACTAGAACTACTACTACTACTACAATCGCAACTGCTTCCACTACTAATACCACATTTGTGACTACTTGTGGTACTACTTCTGCTACTACAATAACAACAACAATAACTACTACTACTACCACTACTACTTCTGCTACTACAACTACTATAGCCAAGAGAACTACAGCTACTACTACTACTACCACAACTAGTAGTAGTAGTTGTTGTTGTTGTTGTAGTAGTAGTAGTTGTCGTAGTAGTAGTAGAGGTAGCAGTTATAATAGTAGTAGTAGGAGTAGTAGTTGTAATAGTAGAAGTAGTAGTAGCAGTAGAAGAAGTAGTAGTATTTGGAATAGTAGTAGCAGAAGTAGTAGTCATAGTAGTAGTTGTAGTAGTCACAAAAGTAATAGTACCAGTAGTAGTAGTGGTAGTAAGAGGAGGAGGAGGAGTAGTAGGAGTAGTAGAAGTAGTAGTAGTAGTAGCAGCAGCAGTTGAAGTAGTAGTAGCAGTCATAGTTGTAAGGGTAATAGCTGTAGCAATAGTAGTTACTATTGTACTAGTTGTAGTAGCAGTAGCAGCAATAGTAGTAGCCGTTGTAGAGGTACTAGTAGTAGTAGTTATTGTTGTTGTTGTTGTATTAATCGCAGTAGTTGTAGTAGTAGTCATCGTTGCAGTCGTTTAGTCGGAGTAGTTGAAGGTAATAGTAGTGTTAGTAGCAACTGCAATAAGAGCAGCAACAACAGTAACAGTTGTTGTAGTAGTAGCTATCTCAGTAGCATTAGTAGCAGTAGTAGGAGCAGTAATAGTAGCAATAGTAGTTGTAGTAGTAGTAGAAGTAGCAGTTGTAGT
>RXID01011266.1:0-13347 GCA_005019695.1 Trichopus zeylanicus subsp. travancoricus
AGAAATAGTAGTAGAAATAGTACTAGCTGTATTTGTAGTAGTAGTAGGCACCAAAGAAGAAGAAGTAGTAGTAGTAGTAGTAGTAGTAGTAGTCGTAGTAGTAGTAGTAATAGTTGTAGTAGTTGTTGTAATAATCATAGTAGTAGTAGTAGAAGTAGTAGCTACAGCAGCAGTAGGAGTAGCCGCTACAGCAACAGTAGTAGAAGGTATAGTAGTAGGCGTAGTAGCAACAAAGCAGCAACAATTGAAGTAGTAGTAATAATAGTACTAGCTATTCTTATTAAGATAGTAGTTGTCACAGCAGTTGTAGTAGTAGAAACAATATTTGTAGTAGTAGTAATGGAAGTAGATCTAGTAGTAGTAGAAGTAAGAGTACTAGTAGTAGCAGTAGTTGTAGTAGTAGTAGTAGTAGTAGCAGTACTAGTAGTAGTAGTAGAAGTTGTACTAGTAGTAGTAGAAGTAGTAGAAGTAGCAGTAGTAGTAGTAGTAGTAGTAGAAGCAGTAGTTGTAGTAGTAGTAGATGTAGCAGTACTAGCAGTAGTAGTGGTAGTAGTAGTTGTAGAAGATGTTGTTGTACTAGTAGTAGTAGTAGTAGTAGTAGTAGTAGTAGTAGTGGTCATAATAGTAGTCATTGTAGTCGTAGTTGTAGTAGTTATAGTAGTATTAGTAGTAGTAGTAGTAGTAGTAGTAGTAGTAGTAGCACTAGTAGTAGCCGTAGTAGAAATAGAAGTAGTAGCAGCATAAGTAGTAGTAGTTGTAGTAATAGTAGCAGTCGTAGTAGGAGTATTTGGAGATGTTGTAGTAGTAGTAAGAGTAGTAGGAGTAGGAGTAGTTGTAGTAGTAGTCGCAGTAGCGGCAGTTGTAGCAGTAATAGCAGTAGTAGAATTAGTTGTAGAAGTAGTAGCAGGAGTCATCGTAGTGGGAAAGGTAGTAGTACTTGTCATTGTTGGAAAAGTAGTAGTAGTATTTTAGTTGTCGTAGTTATAGTTGGAGTAGTAGTTGTAGTCATAGTTGTAGTATAAATTATAGTAGTAGCAGTGGCAGTCGTAGCAGAAGTAGCAGAAGTAGTTGTAATAGTTGTTGTAGTAGCAATTGTAGTATAGTTGCAGCAGCAGTAGTAGTAGTAGTTGAAGTAGTAGGAGATGCAGTAGTAGTAGCAATAGTAGAAGTAGGAGCAGCAGCAGCAGTAGTAGTTGTGGTTGTTGTTCTAGTTGTAGTAGATGTAGTAGTATTAATAGCCACTATAGTAGCAGAAGTTGTAGCATTGGTAGTTGCAGTAGTAGTACCAGCAGCAACTATAGTAGCAACAATAGTAGTATTAGTAGTAGCAGAAGTAGTAGTAGTAGCGGTAGTAGTAGCAGAACTAGTAGTAGTAGTAGAAGTAGTTGCAACAAGAGCAGCAGCAGTAGTAGTAGTAGTCGTTGTAGTAGTTGCCACAATAGTAGAAGTAGTAATAGTAGTAGTAGTAGTAGTAGCAGCAGTAGTAGCAGTAGTAGTAGAAGTAGTAGTAGTAGAAGTAGTAGTATCTGTAGTAGTAGTAGAAGTAGCAACAACAGCAGTAGTAGTAGTAGCAATAGTAGTTATCGCCATAGTAGTCGTAGTAGTAGTTGTTGGTGCAGCAGCAGTAGCAGTAGTTGTATTACTAGAAGCGGCAGCAGTAGTAGTAATAGTAGTGGTGGTGGTGGTAGTAGTAGTAGTAGTAGTAGTAGTAGTAGGAATATTAGTAACAGTAGTATTAGAACTAGTTATAGTAGTAGTAGGAGTTGAGTAGTAGTAGTAGTTGAAGGAGTTGTTGTAGTAGTAGTAGTAATACTAGCAGTTGTAGTAGGAGTACAAGGAGTACTAGTAGCAGTAGTAATAGTACTAATAGTAACAATAGTAAAAGTAGCAGTAGTAGTGGTAGTAGTAATAGCAGCAGCAGTAGTAGTACTAGTATTAGTACTTGTAATAGCAGCAGCAGTTGCAGTAGTAGCAACATTAGTAGCATAGTACTGTGGTAGTAGTAGTTGTTGTTGTTGTTGTATTGACAGGAGTCATAGTAGTACTATTAGTAGTAGTTGTTATTGTAGAAGTAGTTGTAGTAGAAGTAGTAGTAGTAGTTGTTGTTGTAATAGCAATCGTGGTAGTAGGCATAGCTTCAGCAGTAGTAGTAGTAGCTATAGTTGTAGTAGTAGTGTAGTAGTTTGAGCATCAGTAGTAGTAGTAGTAAAGGTAATAGTAGCAATAGTAGTAGTAGAAGTAGTAGTAGTATTAGCAGTAGTAGTAGCAGTAGTAGCAGTAGTAGTTGTAGCAATAAGAGTAGTAGTAGTAGAAATAGTAGTAGTAGTAGTAGCAGCAGCAGCAGTAGTAGTAGAAGTTGTAGTAGTAGTAGGAGGAGTTGTACTAGCAGTAATAGGAGTAGTAGTAGCATAGTAATAGTAGTAGTAGTAGTAGTAGTAGAAGTAGTAGTACCAATAGTAGTAGTTGTAGTAGTCGCAACAGTAGTAGCAGTAATAGTTGTAGTAGTAGTAGTAGTAGAAGTAGTCGTAATAGTGTCAGTTGTAATAGTAGCGATAGTAGTTGTAGTAGAAGAAGTAGCAGGAGTAGTTGTTGTAGTTGAAGTAGTAGTAGTAGTAGCAGGAGTAGCTGTAGTAGTGTAGTTGTAGAAGCAATAGTTGTAATCGTTGAGGTAGTATATAGTACTAGTTCTTGCTGTAGTAGTAGTAGTAGTTGTTGTTGTTGTTATGGTAGTAGTTGTTGTAGTAGCAGTAGTTGTAGTAGTAGTAGTCATAGTAGTATTAGTAAAATTAGTAGTAGTAGCAGGAGTAGTATATGTAGCAGTTGTTGCAGTAGTAGTAGTAGTAGCCATTGTAGTAGTAGTAGTAACAGTAGCAGAAATAGGAGTAGTAGCAATAGATATTTTTGCAACAGTAGTAGTAGCTGCAGCAGAAGGAGTAGTGGTCATTGTTGTAGTTGTAGCTGTAGTAGATGTAGCAGTGGTTGTGGTTGTAGTAGTGCTATTAGCAGAAGTTGTAGTGGGAATAGTAGTTATAGTAGCAAGAGTAGTAGTTGTAGAGGTTATAGTGGCAGTAGTAGTAATAGCAGCAGTCATAGTAGTAGTAGTAGAAGTAGTACCAGCAGCAATATTCTTGAGTAGTAGTAGTAGCAGCAGCAAAAGTAGAGGTAGTAGCAATAGTTGTAGTAGTAGTAGTTGTAGAAGTAGTTGTAATAGTAGTAGTAGCAGCAGCAATAGGAGGAGTAGTAGTTGTAGTTGTTGTTGTTGTTGTTGTTGTAGTAGTAGTAGTAGTAGTAGTAGTAGTAGTAGTAGTAGAAGCAGTTGAAGTAGCTGTAGAAGTTGTATGAGCAGTTGTAGCATTAGTAGGAGCAGTAGTTTTAGTGGTAGTAGTAGTGGTAGTAGAAGTAGTAGTAGTAGTAGTAGTAATAGTAGAAGTAGTAGTCATAGTAGCAGTAGTAGCAGTCGTAGTGGTAAAATTAGTAGTGGTAGTCGTAGCAGTAATCGTAGGAGTAGTAGTAGGAGAATTAGTAGTAGTAGTCGTAGGAGTAGTAGTAGGAAAATTAGCAGTAGTAGTTGTAGTAGTAGTTGCGGTAGTAGTAGTAGTAGTTGCCGCAGCAGCAGGAGTAGTAGCAGCAGCAACAGTAGCAGCAGCAGCAGCAGTAGTAGTAGTAGTAGTAGTAGTAGGAGTAGGAGCAGTAGTAGTAGTAGTAGCATTAGTATTACTAGTAGTAGTTCTAATTGTAGTAGTAGTAGTAGTAGTCATAGGAGTAGTAATTGGAGTAGGAGTAGTAGTTGTTGTTGTTGTCCTTGATGTTGTAGGGAAAGTAGTAGTAGTTGTTGTAGCAGTTGGAATAGTAGTAGTATTAGTAGTAGCAGCATTATTAATAGTAGTCATAGTCTTGGTAGGAGGAGGAGCAGTAGTAGTAGTAGGAGTAGCAGTAGCAACAGCTGTAGTGGTAGAAATAGCCTTCGTAGTAGGAGTAGTAGATGAAATAGCTGTAGAAGTAGAAGAAGTAGCAGCAGCAATTGTGGTGGTAGTATTAGTAGTAGTGACAGTTGTAGTTGCAGTAGTAGTAGTAATAATTAGACTACTTACAATAATAGTAGTTGTATGGGTAGTAGTATTAGTAATAGTAATAGAAGTAGTTGTAGTTGTAGTAGCAGTAATAGTAGTAGTGGTGGTAGTAGTAGTAGTTGTTGTTGTTGTTGTTGTCGTTGTAGTAGTAGTAGTAGTAGTAGTACTAGTTTACTAGTAGTACTAGTAGTAGTCGTAAGAGTAGCAACAATATTAGTAGTCGTAGTCATAGCAACAATAGTTGTAGTAGCACTAGTGCTGGTCTCAATAGCCGCAAAAGTAGTAGTGTTGTAGTAGCAGTAGTAGTAGTCACTGTAGTAGGTTTAGTAGCAATAGTAGTATTAAAAGTAATTGTAGCAGTAGTAGTAGCAGTAACAGTAGTAGTGCTTATAGTGGTTGTAGTAGTAGTAGTAGTAGCAATTAGATTAGTTGTAGCAGCAGTCGTAGTCGTCGTCGGAGTATTAGTTGTTATTGTGGGGAAAGTAGTACTATTAGTAGTGGTAGTAGTTGTAGTTATCGCAGTAGTAGTAGTCAAAGTTGTAGTAGTAATAGTAGTAGTAGCAGTAGCAATAATAGTAGTAGTAATAGTAATTGTAGTAGGGTAGCAGTAGTAGCAGAAGAAGTAATAGTAGTCGTAGTAGTGATTATAGTTTTTGTATCTGCAGTAATAATAGCAGTAGCATTAGTTGCAGTAGTAGAGAAGCATTAGTATTAATAGTAGTAGTTGTGAAAGTAATAGCAGTAGTGCCCTTGTAATAGCAGTGGTAGTTGTAGTGGAAGTAGTAGTAGTAGTCCGTGTAGATGCAGTAGTAGTATTGTTGTAGTAGTAGTAGTAGCAGCAGAAGTAGTAGGAGAAGTAGTAGTTGTAGTAGTAGCAGTAGCAACAACAGAAGTAGTAGTAGTAGCAAAAGTAGTAGTTGTAGTTGTAGTAGTAGAAGTAGCAGTAATAGTATTGGTAGCAGTCATTGTAGTAGTAGTAGCAGTAGTTGTAGCAGGAGCAGTAGTAGCAATCGTAGTAGCAGTAACTGTAGTGGCAATAGTTATTGTTATAGTAGTAGTAGTTTTAGCAGCAGTAGTATTAGTAGTAGCAGCAGCAGAAACTATAGTAGTTGTAGTAGTATTAGTATTAGTTGTAATACTAGTATTAGTAATAGTAGTAGCATTAGTCGTAGTAGTAGGAAAAGTCATAGTAGGAGTAGCAGCAGCAGCAGCAGTAGTACTAGAAATAGTAGTAGAAGAGGCGCAACAACAATAGTAGCAGTAGCAGTAGTAGCAGGATAGGTAGTAGGAGTAGTAGTAGTAGGAGCAGTAAAAGCGGCAACAGTAGTTGTAGTTGTAGTATCAATAGTAGTAGTAGTAGCAACAGTAGTAGCAGCAGCATTAGTAGTAGCAGTAGCAGTATTAGTAATAGTAGTAGTGGCAACAACAATAGTACCAGTAGTTGTAGCTGTAGTAGTTGTTGCATCAGCAGCAGCAGCAATAGTAGTAGTTGTAATAGTAGTAGTAGTAGTGGGAATAGTAACACTTGTAGCAGTAGCAGTAGTCGTTGTAGTAGCAGTAGCAAAAGTGACAGTAGTAGTAGTAGTGGTGATAGTGGCAGCAGTCTTAGTAGCAATAGCAGCAACTGCAGCAGCAGTGGTAGTATTGGCAGCAATAGTATTAGTAGTAATAGTAGTGGTAGTTGCCGCAGCAGCAGCAGTAGCAGCAATAGTTTTGGTGGAAGCCGCAGCAATAGTTGAAGAAGTACTAGGAGTAGTAGTCGTAGAAGTAGTAGTAGTAGTAGTCACAGTAGTAGTTGTAGTAGCTGTAGTATTAGCAGAAGTTGTAGTTGTTATAGTAGTCTTAGTAGCAGAAGGAGCAGCTACAGTAGTTGTAGCAGTAGCTACTGCAGTAGTAGTAATAGTATTAGTAGTTGTAGTGCACTACTAGTAGTAGTAGCATCATTAGTAGTAGTTGCATGAGAAGTCATCGAACTAGTAGTACTATAGTACTATTAGCAATAGTAGCAACTACTGTAGTAGTAGGAGCAGTAGTAGCAGCAGTAGTAGGAGTAGTAGTAGTCCCTGGATAGGTAGTAGGAGTAGTTATTGTTGGATCAGGAGCACCAGCAGTAGTAGTAACAGCAGCAGTAGTAGCAATAGAAGTAGCAGCAATAGCAGCAATAGTGGTAGTAGTAGTAGTAGTAGTAGTAGTAACAATAGCAGTAGTGGTGGTAGTAGTAGCACAACAACAACAACAGCAATAGTTATTGCACTATTTGTAGTTATTGTAGTAGCAACAGTGGTAGTAGCAATGGTAGTTGCAGTAGTGGTGGTAGTAGTTGTAGTAATAACAGCAGTAGCAGTATTACTTGCATATGTTGCAATAGTCGCAGTAGTAGGAGCTGTTGTTGTTGTAGTTGCAGTAGCCGTGGGAGTACTTTTAGTAGTAGTAGTAGTATTGGTAGTTGTAGTTGTATTAATAGTAGTAGTAGATTATAGTAGAAGTATTTGTACTAGTAATAGTTGTAGCTATAACAGTAGTAGTTGTAGCGGCAATATTAGTTGTTGTTGTTGTAGTAGTAGTAGTAGTAGAAGTAGCAGCAATAGCAGTAGTACTGGTTGAAGTAGGAGCAGTAGTAGAAGTAGTAGTCATAGCAATAATACAAGTAGTAGCAGCATTAGTGGTAGTAGTAGGAGCAGCAGCAGCAATTATAGTTGTAGCTATAGTAGCAGCAGCCGTAGTGGTTGTAGTAGAGGTAGTAGAAGTAGCAGTGACAGCAGTAGTTGCAGCAGTGGTAGTAGTAGAAACAGCAAGTGTAGTGCCAACAGTAGCAGTAGCAGTAGTAGCAGCAGCAACAGCAGCAGTAGTAGTAGCAGTAGTAGCAACAACATCCATAGTAGCAATAGTGGTTGCAGTAATAGCAAGAATAACGATATAATCAAAAGTAGCAACAGTAGAAGTAGTAGTAGTTGCTAGATTAGTAGTTGTAACAAAAGAGATAGTTGTTGCAATAGCAGCAGATACAGCAGTAGTGGTAATAGTAATAGTAGTGATAGTAGTAGTATAGTTCCAGTAGCAGTACTAGTAGTAGCAGTAGTGGTTGCATTAGTAGCAGTAGAACTAGTAGTAGAAGTAGTTGTTGTAGTCTAGTAGCAGCAACAACATTAGTAGTAGTGGTAGTAGCAGCTGCAGTAGTTGTAGTAGTAGTAGTAGTAGTAGAAGAAGAAGTAGTTGTCGCAGTAGTAGCAGCAACAACATTGGTAGTAGTGGTAGGAGCGGCAATAGTAGTAGTAGTAGTAGCTGTAGTAGTAATAGTTGTAGCAGTAGTAGTAGTTCTTGTTGTTGCTGTAGTAGTAGTAGTCGTAGTAGTAGCTATAGTAGTAGTAGTTGTTGTAGTTATAGAAATAATCGCTGTAGTAGTAGTCGCAGCGGTAGTAGTGGCAATAGTTGTAGTTGTACTCGTAGTAGTAGGAGAAGTATTCATAGTTGCTATAGGAGTAGTAGTAGTAGCTGTAGTAGCAGTAGTAGTAGTAGTAGCAGTTATAGTAGTAGCAGTTGTAGCAGTAGTACTAATAGATGCAATATTAGTAGTTGGAAAAGTAGCAGTAGTAGTAGTATCAAAAGTAGCAGTAGCAGTGGTTGTTGTAGTAGAGGTAGTAGTAGCCGCAGTAGTAGTAAATGTAGTTGGAATAGTAGCAGTAGTAGCAGTAGGAATAGTTACAGTGGCTATAGTAGTTGTGGTGGTAGCAGTAGTTGTTGTTGTTGTAGTAGTAGAAGAACTAGTAGGAGAAGGAGGAGTAGAAGTAGTAGTAGAAGTAAGAGACTCCTACTACTACTGCCCCAACTCCAACAGCTACTACTCCTATTACTTCTACTCCTACGACTTCTACTATTACTATTGCTAATGCTATTGTCGCTACTGCTCCTACTTCTACCACTACTGCTACAACAACAACTAAAACTACTACTACTTCTACAAGTACAATTGCTCCTACTCCGACTCCAAAGATGGGTAGTACTACTACTAATACTAACACTAGTACAACAACTACTACTACTACTATTTCTACTACTACTACTACTCCTACGATTGCTACAACTTCTACTACTACTACTTCTACTATAGCTACTGCTTCTACTACTACCACTACTATTACTTCTAGTACTACAAGTACTTCTACTACTACTATTTCTTCTACTATAACTGCTACTTCTACTGTCACCATTACTTCTACTACTACTTCTTCTTCTACTACTACTACTACTGTTGCTGCTACTAGTGCTGCTACTACTACCACTACTACTGCTACTACTGCTAGTACTACTACTACTACTACTACTACTACTATTACCGCTACTACTACTATGACTACTGCTACTACTACTGCTACTACTACTACTACTACTACTACTACTACTACTTCTACTACTACTACTAGTATTACAACTACTACTACTATTTCTCCTACTACTCCTACTTCTGCTGCTACTGCTACTGCTACAACTACCACTATTGCTACTACTACTATTACTAATACTACTTCTACTACTACTACTACTACTACTATTACCACGACAACAACTATGACTGCTACTGCTTTGACTACAACTACTACATGTAATATTGCTACTACTTCTTCTACTATTACTACTACGACTACTACTGCTGTTGCTACTATTATTGCTGTGACTCCTACAACTACTATTGTTGCTATTGCGATTGCTACTACAGCTACTACTTCTTCTACCAGTACTACTGCTGCTGCTACTACTATTATTACTACTACTACTTGTGCTACTACTGCTACTGCTGCTACTACTACTGTAACAACAACTACTACTACAACTACTACTACTGCTGATGCTGATGCTACTACTACTACTTCTAGTAATACTACTATTGCCACTAATGCAGTTGCATCTGCTGTTGGTGCAACTACTACTACAACAACTATTGTGGCTACTATTACTGTTACTCCAACTACTTCTTCTACTACTTTTGCTACTCTTCCTACTGCTACTAATACTACTACTGCTACCAGTACTACTATTGCTACTATTACTACTCCTGCTACTACTACTATTGCTACTACTACTATTACTGAGGGTACTGCTACTACTACTACTACTATAACTACTACTACTACTACAATTACAAGTACTACTCTTACAGTTACTGCTGCTATTGCTATTGCAACTACTATAACTACTACTACTACTACTACTACTTCTCCTATTACTACTATTCTTAATAATAGTTCTGCAACTAATACTTCTACTGCTAGTACTACTACTACTAATACAGCTAGTGCTACTGCTGTTGCTACTATTGTTGCTACTACTACTGCAGATGCGATAACTATTACAATTACTGCTATTACTACTACTATTGCTACTACTACTTCATCTACTACTAAGACTACAACTACTACGCCAACAACTACAAATGCTACTCCTACAACTACTATTACTACTATGGCTACTACTACTACTTCTAATACTACCACCACTACTACTAGTGTTTCTACTAGTACTGATGTTGTTGCTACTACTACTACTATTACGGCAACTACAACTACTACTACAACTACTACCACTACTACTACTGCTACTACTACTACTGTTGTTGTTGTTGCAACTCCTAAAACTACTACTCTTACAACTTCTCCTACAACAACGACTATTACTACTAGTATTACAGCTACTACTACTACCACCGCTTCAACTAGTACTACTACCAGTACTACTGCTACAACTTCTTGCTTCGACTACTACAGCTACGACTACTAAAACTACTAGTACTACTGCTGCTACTTTTGCACTACTATTGCTGGTACTACTACTACTTCTACTGCTGCTGCTATTACTGCTAGTAGTACTACTATTACTAAACTACTACAGCTGCCATAGCTGCTATTGCTACTGCTTCTACTATTTCTGCTACCATTGCTACTACTATAACTACTACTACAACTACTGCAACAACTACAACTACCACTATGACAACTAATGCTACTAGTAAAACAACAACTACTACTACTACCACTGCTACAACAACTACTACTACTATTGCTGCTGCTACTACTACTGCCTCTATAACTACAACTACTAATACTATTACTATTGTTGCTGCTCCTAGTATTGCTGCCGCTAGAACTCCAACTACTACTACTATTGCCACAACTACTACTACAACTATTACTACTAATACTACTACTACTCCACCTCCAACTATTACTACTACCACAACTACTACTACTATTGCTACAACTACTATTACCACAACTAATGCTACTACTTCTAGTAATACTACGACAACTATTGTGGCAACTACTACTGATGCTACTGCTACTACTTCTACTGCATTTGCTATTACTGCTACTACTACTACTACTACTACTACTACTATTACTACTACTACTACTACTACTACTACTACTACTACTACTACTACTACTACTACTACCACTACAACTATTGCTACTATTACTACTATTGCTACTACTACTGCTGCCGCTACTGCTACAGCTGCTTCTACTGCTACTACAATAACTACTACTACTATTACTCCTACTACAATTACTGCTGCTGCTATTTCTGCTATTGCGAATGCTGCAACTATTACTACTACTGCTACTACTTCTCCGACTATTACTAGTATGGTTGTTGCTGCTACTGTCGCTACTATTGCTACTACTACTATAGCAGACACTATAATTGCTCCAATTACTACTACTGCTACTACTAGTGCTACTACTACTTCTGCGGCTACTAAGACTATAGCTACAAATGCGATGAATGCTGCTACTACTACTACTCTAACTCCTACGCCTACTGCTAATTCTACTACAACTAATACTACCACATCTTCAACTACTATTACTCCTACTACTGTGTCGACTCCTACTCTTACTACTGCTATTACAACTACTACCACTTCTACTACTACTACTCCTACTCCTCCTCATCCGATTAAAACTACAACTCCTACTCCTACAACTACTACTACTACTCCTGCTCCTACTCCTACTTGTACTACATCTTATACTACTACTACTAGTACTACTACTTCTACTAGTGCTACTACTACTATAACAACTAATACTAAAATTACTACTACTCCTATTACAACTACTACAACAACAACAACTACTACTGCTACTGCTACAAACACTACTAATACTACTACTACCACAAATACTATTACTACGACTTCTACTACTGCTACTAAAACTACTACTACTACAACAATGACTACTAATACTACTGCTAGTACTACTATTACTACAACTAATACTAATACTACTCCTGCTACCACTATTGCTACTACTACTACTACAATGACTACTACTACTACTCTTCCTCCTACAAATACTACTACTACGACTGCTATAATAACAAGTGCTACCACTTCTACTTTGACTCCTAAAACTACTCCTATCGCTACTTCTGCTACTAGAAATACTACTACTACTACTACTTGTATTACTGCAACTACTACTAGTACTAGTACTAGTACTACTACTACTCCTACTACTAATACAACAACTACTTCTGCTACTACAACTATTACAACTACTAGTGCCACTCCAACTTTAACAGCTACTACTATTACTACTACTAATACTACTACAACAACAACTACTACTACTACTACTACTACTACTACTATTATTGCTACTACTACTACTACTTTGACTACTACTACTGCTACTGCTACTACTACTACTATTACTACTACTACTACTACTACTACTACTGCTACTACTACTACTACAATTAATACTACTAGTACTACTACTACTATTACTACTACTGCTACTATTACTACTACTACTACAATTATTACTACTACTACTAGTACTATTATTCGACCTCTTCCTCCTACTACTGTCACTCCTGCTCTTGCTACTGCACCTACTAATATGCCTACTAGTACTACTAACACTACTATAACTCACACTCCTACCCCTACTCAATATCCTACTCCTACCACTGCACCGACAACTAGCAACTACTACAACTACTACAACTACTACAACTAGAATAACTACTACTACTCCTAAAACTATGGCTTCTACTACTACTGGTACTGCTACTATAGGTACTACTAATAGTATTACTACTATTACTACTACTACCGCTACTACTCCAATTACGACGATAGCTATTACTACTACTACTGCAACTACTACTATTGCTGCTACTAATACTACTACTGCTGCTACTACAACCACTACTCCTACCACTTTTGCTACTACTACTATAACCACCACTACTACTACTCCTACTCCCACTCCTACTAGTTCTACTACAACTATGAATGTTGCTACTACTATTGCTCCTACTACTATAACCATTATAACTAATATAACTAATATTGCTCCTACTACTACTCCTACACCTACTCTTACTACTACTACTACATCAACAACTACCACTACTCCAACTGCTCCTACTCCGCCCACAAATACTACTACTTCTACTATTACTCATACTACTTCTAGTATTGCTACTACTAGTAGTACTACTTCTTCTAGTACTACTACTACTATTACTACTAATGCTGCTATTACTACTACCACAACTACTATTACAACAACTTTTGCTACTACTGCTACTACTACTACTCCTACTCCTATTAATACTACTACTCGTACTACACCTATAATTTACTATTACTAAAACTACTACTCCTCCTCCTCCCCCTCCTACTACTACTAATACAAATACTACTACTACTAATTCTACTACTACAAGTAATACTAATGCCACTACTTCTACTAGTAACTGTAGTAGTAGTAGTAGTAGTAAGAGTCATAATAGTAGTGGTAGTAGCAGTAGCAACAGTAATAGCAGTACTAGTAGTATGAATAATGGTAGTGGCAGTAGTAGTACTAGTAGTTGCAACAGCAGCGGCTGTAGTAGTAGCAGCAATAGTAGAAGTATTAGTAAAAGTAGTAGTAGTAGTAGGAGTTGGAGTAGGAGTAGTGGTACGAGTAGTAGCAGTTGGAATAGTGGTAGAAGCAGTAGAAGTAGCAGCAAAAGTAGTACTAGAATGTGTAGTAGTAGTTATAGAAGAGAAAGTAGTAGTACTAATGTTAGCAGCAGTAGTTATTGTAGCAGTAGCAGCAGTAGTAGTAGCTGAGGTAGAAGAAGTAGTAGTAGTCGTGATAGTAGTGGTAGCAATAGTAGCATTAGTAGCAACAGTAGTAGTAGTAGCTGCAGTTGCAATAGTCATAGCAATAGTGGTAGTTGTAGTAGTGTTAGTAGTAGTAGTAGTAGTAGTAGTAGT
>RXID01011267.1:0-54690 GCA_005019695.1 Trichopus zeylanicus subsp. travancoricus
AGTAGAAGTAGTAATAGTAGTATTAGTAGTAGTTGTTGTTGTTGTTGTAGTAGTCGTAGTAGTAGTAGCCGCAGTTGCAGTAGTAGTATTAGTCGTTGTTGGACCACTAGTAGCTATAGTGTTAGTAGTAGAAGCAGTAGTAGTAGTCGCAGTAGTAGTGGAAGTAGAAGTAGTACTAGTAGGTGTAGTAGTAGAAGTAGTAGCAGTAGTAGTAGTAGTAGTTATTGTAGTCGGAGTAGTAGGAGGAGTAGCAAAAGAAGTAGTAGCAGTAGTAGCCGTAAGAGTAGCAATTCTAGTAGGATAAGTAGCAGTAGTAGTACTGGAAGTTATACTAGTAGTTATAATAGCAGTAGTATTAGTAGTAGTAGGAGTGCTAGTTGTTATATTTGCTGTAGTAGTACTAGTCGTAATGGTTGTTGTAGTAGTATCAATAATTGTAGTAGTAGGAATTGTAGCTATAGTAATAGTAGAAGTTCTAGTAGTAATAGTTGTTATTGCAGCAGTAGTACTAGTAATAGTAGTAGTTATAGTATTAGGAGTAGTAGTAATAGGAGTGGTAGTTGTAGTAATAGTAGCAGTAGTTCTAGGAGTTGTAGAAGCAGTAGTAGGAGTAGTAGTAGTGGTAGTAGTTGTAGTAGCAGTAGTGGTCATAGTGGTCGTAGTGGTACTAGTAGTCAAAGTAGTAGTCGTAGTAGAAGTAGTAGTAGTAGTAGTCACAGTAGCAGCAGTAGTAGTGGTAGTAGTAGTAGAATCAATAGCTGTAGCAGTAGTAGTAAAAGTAGATGTAGTACTAGTAGCAGTAGTAGTTATAGTAGAACAAGTAGTAGTAGTAGTAGCTACAGTAGTAGTAGTTGTAGTTGTTGTTGTTGTTGTAGTAGTAGTCATAGTAGTAGTGGTAGAAGTAGTAGTAGCCTTAGTAGTTGGAGTAGTATTAGGATTAGTAGTCGTGGTGGTAGATGTAGTAGTAGGAGGAGGAGGAGGAGCGGCAATCGAAGTAGTAGCAGTTGTAGCAATAATAATAGATGTAGTAGTAGTAGGAGTAGGAGTAGTAGTTATTACTGTAACAGTATCAGTAGTGGTAGCAATAGTAGTAATAACAGCAATAGTAGTCGTAGTAGTAGTAGTATTATTCATAATAGTAGTAGTAGTTGTTGTAGTTGTAGTCGAATTAGTACCAATAGTTGTAGTAGTAATAATAGTTGTAGTAGTAATTAGTGTAGAAGTAGTAGCAGTTGTGGTAATGGTAGATGTTGTAGTAGTAATAGTAGTAGTGCTGGTAGTGGTTGCAGTAGTTGTAATGGGAGTAGTAGTTAAAGGTGTAGTAGTAGTGGTAGCCATAGTAGTAGTGCAAGTCGTAGTAGTTGTAGTAGTGATAGTGGTAGTAGTAGCAGAAGGAGTTGTAGTAGAAGTAGTGGGAGTAGTATTAGTAGCAGTAGAAGTAGTGGTAGTTGCAGTAGTAGTAGTGGTTGTTGTAGTTGCAGTTGAAGTAGTAGTAGTATGAGTAGTACGAGTTGTAGTTGAAGTAGCAATAACAGTAGTAATAGTTATCGTAGCAGTAGTAGTAGTACTAGTAGTAGTTGTTGTACTTGTAGTAGTTGTAGTAGTAGTTGTTGCTGTAGTAGAAGTAGTAGTAGTTGTCGTAGTAGAAGTAGTAGTAGTAGTGCTTGTAGTAGTTGTAGTTGTACGAGTAGTATTAGCAATAGGAGTAGTAGAAGTAGTAATTGTAGTAGTAATAATAGTAATAGTAGTAGACGGATTACTTGTAGTAGAAGCAGTTGTAGCTGTAGAGTAGTAGTAGTAGTTGTTGTTGTAGTAGAACTACTAGGACGAGTCATAGTAGTAGAAGTAGTAGCCATAGTAGTTGTAGTCGTAGGTGTAGCTGAAACAACAGTAGTTGTGGCAAAAGTTATAGTTGTAGCACGAGTAGCAGTAGAAGTAGTTATAGAAGTCGTAGTGGAGGTTGTAGTAGTAGTAGTAGTTGTTGTTGTAGTACTAGTACTAGTAGTGCTAGTAGTGGTAGTAGTAGGAGTAGTAGGAGGAATCGGTGTAGGAGTAGGAGTATTAGTTGATGTATTTGTAGTAATAGTAGTAGTAGTAATAGGAGTAGCAATAGCCGTAGTAGAAGTAATAGTAGTAGCAGTCGTAGTAGTAGGAGTTCTACTAGTGGTAGATATTGTTGTTGTAGTAGTAGAAGTAGTATTAGTAGTAGCAGTACTATTAATATTAGTACAATAGTAGTACTAGTAATAGCAGTAGTATAAGTAGTAGTAGTAGAAGTAGTAGTAGTTGTAGTAGTAGTAGTTGATATAGCAATAGCAGCAACAATAGTAGTAGTTGTAGATATAGTAGCAACAGCAGCAGCAGCAGCAGTAGTAGTAATTGTAGTAGTAGTTATAGCAATAGGAGAAGTAATAGTAGTAGCAGTAATAACAATAGTAATAGTTGGAATAGTAGTAGCAGCAGTAGCAGTAGTCGTAGTAGTAGTAGTAGTGGTAATAGTAGTAATAGTATGGCTATTAGGAGTTGTAGGAGTAGAAGTAGTAGTAGTAGTAGTGGTGGTGGTGGTAATAGTAATAGGGGTAATTCTAGTAATAGTGGTAGTAGTAGTAATAGTGGAAGTAGGAGTAGTAGTAGCCGTAGAAGCAGTAGTCGTTGTTGTTGCAGCGGTAACAGTACTAGTAGTAGTAATAGTAGTAGTAGCAGCAGTAGTATTCGTAGCAGTGATAGTATTCATAGTAGCAGTAGTAGTAATAAGAGCTGTGGAAGCATTACTAGCTATAGGAGTAATACTACTAGTCGTAGTTATTGTAGCAGTTGTGTAGTAGTAGTAGTAGTAGAATTTGTAGTAGTAGTAGTAGTAGTAGTAGTAGTAGTAGTCATAGTAGTAGTAGGTGTTGTTGTAGTTATTGTGGAAGTAGTAGTAGTATTCATAGTAGTAGTCGTTATACAAGTCATAGCCGTAGTAGAAGTGCTTGTAGTAGTAGTAATAGTAATAGTAAGAGTAGTCGTACCATTAGTAGTAGTAGCAATAGTAGCAGCAGCAGCAGGAACAGTAGTAGTAGTGGTAGTTGGAGTAGCAGTAGTAGTAGCAGTTGTTGTTGTAGTATTAGTCGTAGTTTTTGTGGTAGTAGTAGATGGAGTAGTAGTAGTAATAGCAGTAGTTGCAGTAGCACAAGTACTTGTTGTAGTAGTAGTAGTCGTTGTTGTTGTTGTTGTTGCTATACTAGTAATTATAGCAGTGGGAGTAGGTGTAGTAGTAGTAGTAGTACCAGTAGCTATAGTAGCAGTAGTAGAAGTAGAAGTAGTAGCAGTACAAATAGTAGAAGTAGCAACAACAAAAGTAGTAGTAGTAGTAATAGTAGTAGTAGTCGTAGTAGTAGTAGTAGTAGTAGTAGTAGTAGTAGTAGTAGTAGTAGTAGTAGTAGTAGTAGTAGTGGTATTAGTAGTAGTTGTTGTTGTAGTAGTAGAAGTATTAGTAATAGTAATAGTAGTTGCAGTAGCAACAGAATTAATAGTAGTAATTGTAGTAGTGGCAGTAGTTATAGTTGTAGAAATTGTAGTAGTGGTGGTGGTGGTAGTAGTAGTAGTAGTAGTAATAGTAGTTGTTATTCTAGCACTAGTAGAAGTAATAGTAGTAGTAGTAATAATTATAGTAGCTGGAGTAGTAGTAGTTGTAGTGGCAGCAACCATAGTAGTGGTAGTAATAGTTGGGGTATTAGGAGGAGGAGTAGTAGTAGTGGCGGTGGCGGTGGCATTCGTAGTGGTAGTAATAGTGGTTGTAGTAGTAATATTGGAAGTAGGAATTGTAGTAGTAGTAGTAGCAGTAGTAGTAATGGTAGTAGTAATACTAGTAGGGGTAGTAGTAGTAATAGAAGCAGCAATAGAAGTACTTGTAGTAGTAGTAGTAGTACGAATAATAGTAGTACTAGGAGCAGTAGTAGAAGTAGTAGTAGCAGTTGTGGTATAAATAGTACTAGTAGTAGTTGTAGCAGCAACAGTTGTAGGAGTAGTAGTAGTTCTCGTAGTTGTAGTAATAGGACTAATAGTAGTAGTAGTAGTAATAGTAGATGGAGTAGCGGCAACAGTAGTAGCAGTAGTAATAAAAGTAGTAGTAGTGGCAGTAGTAACAGTAGTAGTTGCAGTAGAAGCAGTAGCAGCAATGGTAGTTGTAGAAGTAGTAGTCCCACTAGTAATGGTAGCAGTAGTATTGGTAGCTGTAGTGGTAGTGGTAGAAGTTAGGGGTGAGCAAAACCGGTTAACCGAACCGGTTTTGCTCGTTTTAGAACCGGAACTGGATTTCGGTTCTCAAAAAATTGAGAATCAGAACCGTACCGGTTTGGGTAGAGAACCGTTTTTTCGATTCTGGTTCTAAACCCGTTCTAAAACCGGTATATAGATTTTAAATTATAAATTTCATATGACAGTAATATTGTAATTAGCAAGTTAGCAACCATTGTTTTTTACCAAAAAATAAAGAAATAACATTGAATTGCAAGTAAATACAACTCCTGAGCTTTTACAACTTACAACAATTCAAATGGTTTCTTAAAAACTTTAAGAGACAAGATCACCAAAATAGAAGCAAAACAAGCAATAGCAGTATGCAGTATGCACTTATGCACTGGCAGTGCAGTAGACCAACAGGCAGCAGTAGCCAGTAGTAGACCAGCAATATACATATTCTTGCAAAAAAAAGAGCTTAGACTACTACTGCTAGTCTGCTACTAGCAGTACAAAGGCATAAATTAAGGTATAATAATGTCAACAGTTTCTGGCTTAGAGTCACCAAGAAGATAATCTCTCTGTTCGGATGGGATAGCCTATGCAGTGCAGCTGCTGCAGCAGACTAGCAGCCAGGCACCAGACAGCAGTAGTAGACCAGTAGTATGCACTTATGCAGTGCAGCAGACTAACAGGCAGCAATAGTAGACTATCAGTATGCACTTATGTAGTGCAGCAGACCAACAGGCAACGGTAGTAGACCATCGGTATGCACTTATGCAGTGCAGTAGCCAGCAGGCAGCAGTAGTAGACTAGCACCAGCAGTATGTAATTATGCAGTGCAGAAGACCAGCAGGCAGCAGTAGTAGACCAGCACCAGCAATATGCACTTATGCAGTCCAGCTGACCAGCATGCAGCAGGCAGTAGGCACCATGTTCAGTAGTGCAGCAGACCAGCAGGCACTAGGCATTAGGCAGCAGGCACCATGTTCAGTAGTGCAGCAAACCAGCAGGCACTAGGCATTAGGCAGCAGGCACCATGTTCAGTAGTGCAGCAGACCAACAGCCAGCAGGCACAATGGACCTTTCTCTTCTGTGATAAGATGCAACCAATCCATGTCGATATATAACTGAAGAAATCAACAGTTTGAGAATACTAGTCAAATCCCTCTTTGCTGGCAAATTCATAGGAATGTAGATAAATTTTATTTAGATAGTTTCAGGCTTTCAGATCTGTTTCTGAAGTTGAGACAGTATCATAGGGATTATGCAGTGTAGCAGACAGCAGTAGATCATTCTTCCCATGACTTGAGATGTCTTCACTTTGTCCTCTTTTATTCCTTGCATTTGCTCTTTCAATTGGCTTAGCAGTTAGCATTCAATATGTGTAAGTTCGGCAATAATTTTGTAATTAAAATCAACAGTTAGAGAATAGAGATTAGAGGATACAAATAAACAAACCAATGAACCACGCTGGCAAAAGCAGGAATATAGTGCCCACTGCACACTTGCCCAGCATACATCTTTGCTGGCACTGGCAGATTCATAGGACATGGCATCAAGAAAGAAAATTAATCATCAACTGATATTATTGTTTCCATTTTGCTCGTCATTTCTGTAATTATAAAGATAAAACATGTGAAATATATAGCATAAATATTAAAATCAATAATTAATTTCTACAAAAATAATACAATGAATGAGTAATTTTTACCTGCGGATATTTTGTCAATTTCCTCAAGTGTCTCCTCAATATTAACAGGAGAACTAGAAGAACGCAGCCAATCTTGTGTACAAATAAGAGCTTCCACCATTTTTGCAGATAGAGAACTTCAAAATTGATCAAGAACTCGACCTCCTGTACTAAAAGCAGGCTCCAAAGCAACGGTAGATATGGGCACAACAAGCACATCTTTAGCCATCATGGAAAGAACTGGATACCTATCATTGTTTGCTTTCCACCACAGAAGAATATCAAAATCTTCTGCCTCATCTTCACGTTCCTCCTCCAAATACTTATTTAATTCTATTTTGCAAGTGGAAGTCTTCTATTTTGCTTTTACTTTTCTGAATTCATCTTGAACCAGATGAAGTACATCAAGATTACTTGTTCCAGTAGCATTCCTTTCTTTTATCTGTTCAACTCCTGCAACACTATGGGAAGAAGAAGAAGACTTTTCTATAGATAAATATTCTTGAAAAAGTCTATCCAAAACATTCTTCACTTTACCCTTCAACTCACTGACTTTTTCATTCTCATAACTTTCCTCAATCATCCAATCTACACTCTCCAACTTTAGCCTAGGATCAAGCACAGAAGCAATAAATAGCATAATATTAAGCTTTTCAACATTTGCCTAATATTTATCATATTTGGTCTTTATCTTAAAAGCCATAGTACTTAAGTAGAAGTCATCTGATTCAGAAAACTTCTTGATCATCATGCCAATTCCATACATGCTTTGCATATATATATTTCCTGTAACATAAGAAGAGCCAGATATGTTTAAGATAACATCATAAAAGACTTTCAAAAAAGGTAATAAAACTCAAGCAACATGTCAATCTGCATGTGTTGGTGAGCCCTGTGACTTTCCCTTCATTAGCTCCTCTGCATATTTGGAATCTTGGATCTCCAATAATTCAAAAGCTTTCTGAAATTTCAAAGCAACATCAAGCATTAGATATGTAGAATTCCATCTGGTTTCAACATCAAGACAAACCAGACTTTTGCATTCTATTTTTTCTTGCTCCACACAAATCTTGAACCTCTGTGCTCGTGCTGGTGATGATCTCACATATTTAATTGCAGCCCGAATTCAAGCAATAGAGTCATTTGAATCTTTAAGTCCTTCTTTAACAATTAGACTTAGGATATGTGCACAACATCTGATATGCAAATACTCACCATTAAGTACATGACCTTTCCAGTTATCAAGCCTTTTCCTCAGGTACTGAACTCCAACATCATTAGAAGATGCATTATCTACAGTAACTGTGAAGACCTTATCTATGCCCCAATCAAGTAAGCACAACTCCAATGTTTTACCAATTACCATACCATCATGACTTGAAACAGAACAAAAAGTTTAAATTTTTTTTTAAGCTTCCAATCATCATCAATATAGTGAGCAGTCACACTCATGTAGCCCAAGTTTTGGCATGATGTCCAACAATCAATTGTAATACTCACTCTTTGTTTTAACTTGCTAAAAAAATATTTCAATTTTTTCTTTTCCTCCAGAAATATTTTGAAACAATCTCTAGCAACAGTAAATCGGGAAGGAACATCAAATTTAGGTTGCAATGTAGAGGTATAAAACTTAAACCCTTCACCTTCAACATGTTTGAAAGACAGTTCATCAAGAATCAAATATTTGGCTAATGCAATTCTGCATGCTTCTTGATTACAATTCCATGAAACAAGTGTGCGAGCTTGAGTGCCAGTGCCAATTCCAGTGCCACTGTCATCAGTAACTGATTAAAAGGCTAAATTTTTTTATTTTTTCAACTCCATGTTTGGAGGATAATCTCTGCATCTACTTAAGTGAGTACTTAAACCACTTGTTCCATAATTATAAGGGCATGAAAGGAGACTTCCACAGTAATTACATTAGGCTTTATCCTTATGACCATCTTCACTGGAATTTAGTTTAGAAAAATGGTCCCACACCCATGAACTATTTTTTCTCACTTTCCAAGCTTTCTGATTTGTTCTATTTATCCTTGAAGTTACATCTTGAGCTTCACTAGCCTTCTCAATGTTCTTACCAGCATTTTGATTTCGATATAAATTTTTTATATTCGAAGCAATCATACTTGTATTTTCATTAGTGATTTCTCTACGGGAATCCATCTAAAATAGAAGAAAGAAGATATATGACCAACAGACCAAGAAATCAAGCATGCAAGCAATATTGTCCCTAGTAGAACTACAGGAAAGACTATTACAGTATTACCTAATTCACAGAACTAGGCCAATGGGAAAAATAGAACTCTGAAAAAATCCTCGAACAAGTTGAAATTCAGCTCGCAGTCCCAAAATTTCTAAGATAACTCTGAAAAAATAGAACACAACATCAGTAAAAATCAAAAATCATAGAAGAACTGGTACTTGAGAGAGAGGGCACGCCCGAGTAGATCGCTGCTTTGGCGACTGGCGATGTCTGTTCTGATGATGTCGCTGCTTTGGCGATGGACGAAGGACAAATCAGAGCAAGTGGCGACGAGATCGGAGATGCAGGGACCTAGGGTTAGGGTTTTGAACTCTTGACCTTTGAGAATGAGAAGAGAAATCAAAGCAAAAGGCACGACGGGCGGCAACCGGTGAGATCGAAGATGTAGGGACCTAGATCTAGAGTTTGAGCCTTTGACAGTGAGAAATCAAAGCACAAGACGGCTAGATCGGAGATGCAGGGACCTAGATCTAGGGTTAAAGCGTTTGAGAATGAGAAATCAGAACAAGAGGCAACGGGATCGAAGATGCAGGGACCTAGGGTTAGGGTTTTGAACTCCCAACCTTTGAGAATGAGAATAGAAAACGGAGCAAAAGGCGCGGCGGGTGGTGACTGGCGAGATCGGAGATGCAGGGACCTAGATCTAGGGTTTGAGCCTTTGACGATGAGAAACCAAAGCAAGAGATGGCCAGATCGGAGATGCAAGGACGTAAATCTAGGGTTTGAGACTGAGAATGAGAAATCAGAGAAAGAGACGACGAGATCGGAGATGCACGGACTTAGGGTTAGGGTTTTGAACTCTTACCTTTGAGAATGAGAAGAGAAAATGGAGAAAAAGGCGCGGCGGGCAGTGACCGGTGAGATCAGAGATGCAGGGACCCAGATCTAGGGTTTGAGACTTTGGGAATAAGAAATCAAAGCAAGTGACAGCCTGGCGATGATCGGTGAGGGCGAGGGCGAGGCAGCGTCGCTACGGTTGCGGGGTCGAGGGTGAGAGAGTGGCGGCGTCGCTGCGAGTGCAGAGTCGAGGGCGAGAGCGTGACGGCGTCGCTGCGAGTGCGGGGTCGAGGGCGAGAGCGAGGCGACGGCGCTGCGAGTGAGGAATTAGGGTTACTGGGTTAGGGTTTCGGTTGAAGACCTATATATTATGGGAAAACCGGTAAGATTCCGGTATACCGATTTTTCAAAAAATGTGAAACCGGAATCAGAACCGATTTTTTGGTTCTCTTAAATTTCAGAACCAGAATGGTACCGGTTTGATCTGAGAACTGATTTTCTGGTACGATTCTCAACAGGTACGATTCGGTATACCGGTTTTTCAGTTTTTTTGCTCACCCTAGTAGAAGTAGTAGTAGCAGTAGTAGTAGAAGCAGTACCAACAGTAGTGGTAGTAGTAGTAGCAGTAATAGAAGTAATAGTAGTAGTAGTAGTAGTAGTCATAGTCGTGGTAGTAGTTGTCGCAGTAGTGATGGAAGTTGCAGCAAATGTAATAGCTATAGCAGCAATAATAGTTATCGTAGTAGTAGTTTTAGGAGCAACAGTTGTAGTACTAGTAGCAGTAGTAGTAGTAGTAGAAGTAGCAATAGTAGTAGTAGTAGGAATAGTTGTAGGGGTATTGGTAGTAGTAGTAGTAGTAGGAGTAGTGGTCATAGCCGTAGTAGTAGTAGTAAAAGTAGTACTCGGAGTAGTAATAGTAGTAGTCCTAGTAGTAGTAGTAGTTGCTGTGCTAGAAGTAGTAGTAATAGTATTACTGCTAATAGTAGTAGTGATATAGTAGTAGAAGTAGTAGCAGCAATAGTAGGAGTTGTAATAGTATTAGTAGTAGTCGTTTTAGTCATAATAGAAGTATTTGTAGAGTAGTACTAGTATGAGAAAGAGTAGTGGTAGTAGTAGTATTGTAGTAGTCGTAGTACTAGTTGCGTTAGTAGTAGATGTAGTAGTAGTTGTTATTGTAGCAATAGTAGTAGTGTTAGTAGTAGTAGTCATCGTAGTAGAAGTAGCAATAGTAGTATTAGTAGTAGCAGTTATTGTTGTTGTAGTAGTCGTAGTAGTAGTAGGTGTAGCAGCAGTCGCAGTAGTAGCCGCAGCTGCAGTAGTAGTATTAGTAGTTGTTGACCACTAGTAGCTATAGTGTTAGTAGTAGAAGCAGTAGTAGTAGTCGCAGTAGAAGTGGTAGTAGAAGTAGTAGTAGTAGTAAGAGTATTAGTTATTGTAGTTGGAGTATTAGGACGAGTAGTAGAAGAAGTAGTAGTAGTAGTAGCCGCAAGAGTAGTAGTTCTAATAGGATAAGTAGTAGTAGTAGTATTAGAAGTTATACTAATATTTATAATAGCAGTAGTATTAGTAGTAGTAGGAGTGCTAGTTGTTATATTTGTTATAGTAGTACTAGTAGTAATGGCAGTTGTAGTAGTATCAATAATTATAGTAGTAGGAATTGTAGCTATAATAATAGTAGAAGTTCTACTAGTAATAGTTGTTATTGCAGCAATAGTACTAGTAATAGTAGTAGTTGTAGTATTAGGAGTAGTTGTAATAGGAGTGGTAGTTGTAGTAATAGTAGCAGCAGTTGTAGGAGCTGCAGCAGTAGTAGTAGTAGTGGTAGTAGTGGTAGTAGTTGTAGTAGCAGTAGTGGTCGTAGTGGTACTAGTAGTCAAAGTAGTAGTCGTAGTAGAAGTAGTAGCAGTAGCAGTCGCAGCAGCTGCAATAGTAGTGGTAGTAGTAGTAGAATCAATAGCCGTAGCAGTAGTAGTAGAAGTAAAAGTAGTACTAGTAGCGATAGTAGTTCTAGTAGAACAAGTAGTAGTAGTAGTAGTAGCTACAGTAGTGGTGGTGGTGGTGGTGGTGGTAGTAGTAGTAGTAGCAACAGTAGTAGTCATAGTAGGAGTGGTGGAAGTAGTAGTAACTTTAGTAGTTGGAGTTGTATTAGTTGTAGTAGTTGTGGCGGTAGATGTAGCAGTAGTAGCAGAAGTAGTAGTAGGAACGGCAATTGAAGTAGTAGCTGTTGTAGCAATAATAATAGATGTTGTAGGAGTAGGAGTAGTAGTAGTTATTATTGTAATAGTAGCAGTAGTGGTAGCAGTGGAAGTAATAACAGCAACAGTAGTCATAGTAGTAGTAGTAGTATTCATAATAGTAGGAGTTCTAGTTGCAGTAGTAGTAGTTGTTGTAGTTGTAGTTGAATTATTACCAATAGTTGTAGTAGTAATTACCTTAGAAGTAGTAGCAATAGCGGTAATTATAGATGTAGTAGTAGTAATACTAGTAGAAGTAGTACTAATGGTAGTAGTAGTAGTAGTAGTACTGGTAGTGGTTGCAGTAGTTGTAGTGGGAGTAGTAGTTGAAGGTGTAGTAGTAGTGGTAGCCATAGTACTAGTGCAAAGTGGTAGTAGTTGTAGTAGTGGTAGTGGTAGTAGTAGAAGTAGTAGTTGTGGCAGTAGTAGCAGTAGCAGCAGTAGTAGAAGGAGTTGTTGTTGTAGCAGTAGGAGTAGTTGTAGTAGTAGTAGAAGTAGAAGTGTTAGTATGAGCAGTAGTAATAGTAGTAGTTATTGTATTAGTAGTAATACTAACAGTAGTAGTTGTAGTGCTAGTGTAGAAGTTGTAGCAGTAGTCATAGTAGTAGAGCTAGTAATAATAATAGTAGTAGTAGTAGTAATAGTAGTAGCGCTAGTAGTAGCAGTAGTAGTAGTAGAAGTAGCAATAGTAGTAGTAGTAGTAATAGTTGTAGGGGTAGTGGTCGTAGTAGAAGTAGTAGTAGGAGTAGTCGTCATAGCCATAGTAGTAGTAGTAAAAGTAGTAATAGAAGTAGTAGGAGTAGTAGTACTAGTAGTAATAGTAGTATTAGTAGTAATAATTATTATTGTTGTAGTAGTAGTAGTAGTAATAGTATTATTAGTAGTAATGATTATTGTTGTTGTAGTAGTAGTAGTAATAGTTGAAGTAGTAGTTATAATAATAGCAGTACAGTAGGAGCTGTAGTAGTAGTGGGAGTAGTATTAGTAGCAGTAGAAGTAGTGGTAGTTGCAGTAGTAGTGGTAATAGTAGTAGTAGTGGTGGTCGTAGTTGCAGTCGAAGTAGTAGTAGTATGAGTAGTACGAGTTGTAGTTGAAGTAGCAATAACAGTAGTAATAGTTGTTGTAGCAATAGTAGTAGTAGTAGTAGCAATTGTACTTGTAGTAGTTGTAGTAGTAGTAGTTGCTATAGTAGTAGTAGTAGTCGTAGTAGTAGTAGTAGTAGCAACAGCAACAGTAGTCTAAGTGGTCATAGTAGTAGTAGTGATAGGGGCGGTGGTAGTAGTAGTAGCAGTAGTAGAAGTAGGAGTCAGAGTAGTTGTAACAGTAGCACTAGTAGATAGAGTAGTTGTTGTAGTAGTATTCGTAGTTGTAGTAGTAGTTGTAGTTGTACTAGGTGTAGTAGCTGTAGTAGTAGTAAGAGTAGTGGTAGTAAGACTGGCAATAGTAGTAGTAGTAGTAGTAGTAGTAGCAGCAGCATTAGTGGCAGTAGTTGTTGTTGTTACAGCAGTAGTAGTAGTAGTACTAGAAGTGGTAGCAGCAGTAGTAGTTGTAGCATTAGTAATAGTAGTTGTACTAGTTGTGGTAGAAGTAGTAGAAGCAATAGTAATAGTTGTAGTAGTAAGAGTAGTAGAAGTAGGATTAGTAGGAGACGTTGGTGTAGTAGTAGTAGTAGCTGCAGTAGTATTCGTAGAAGTAGTAGTGGTAGTGATAGAAGTAGCAATAGTAGCAGCAGCAGTAGTAGTACTAGTAGTGGTAGTAGAAATAGTACTAGTAGTAGTACTAGTACAAGTACTAGTAGTGGCAATTGTAGTAGTATTAGCAATAGTAGTACTAGCAATAGTAGAATTAATGGTAGTAGTAGCAGTAGTAGTAGTAGTAGCAATAGTAGCAGCAGCTGTAGTAGTAGCAGAAGCGGTAGTAGTTGCAGTAGTAGCAGTAGTTGTAGCAATTGTAAGAGAAGTAGTAGTAGCAGTTGCAACAGTAGTGGCAGTTGTGGTAGTAGTAGTAGCAATAGTTGTTGTCGCAATAGTCGTAATGGCAATAGTAGAATTAGAAATAGTAGTAATCATAGTATTAGTGGTAGTAGTAGTAGTACTCGCAGTAGCTGTACTAGTAGCAGGTGTAGTAGTTGTAGCAATATTAGTAAACGTAGTAGTAGTTGTTGTTGTTGTAGTAGTAGTAGCAGCAGTAATAACTGTAGTAGCAGTAGTAATAGTTGTAGTGGTTGTAGTAGTAGTGGTAGGATTACTTGGAGCAGTAGTACCAGTTGTAGCAATAGAAATAGTGATAGTAGTCGTAGGCGGAGTAGTAGTAGTTGTAATAGTTGAAGTTGTAGTCGCTGTAATAGTAGTAGTTGTAACAGTAGTAGTAGTAGTTTAATTAGTTACGCTAGTAGTCGTAAAAGTAGTAATAGTAGTAGTAGTAGTAGTAATTGTAGTAGTAGTAGGAGTGCTATTAGTAGTAGTAGTAATAGTAGTAGTTTTGATAGGAGTATTAGGAGTACTAGTAGAAGTAGTAATAGTAGGAGTTGTAGAAGTAGTAGAAGTCGTAGTAACAGTAGGAGTAGTAGTAGTACTACTACTACTCCTACTGTTACTACGATTTCTACTACTTCTACAACTCCTACTATTACTACTTCTACTAGTACTCTACTACTAGTCATACTAGTAGTACTAGTAACAGAAGTAGCAGTAGTAGTAGTAGTAGCAGCAGTTGTGGTGGCAGCAATAGTAGTTATTATGGTTGTTGTTGCAATAGTAGTAGTAGTCAACGTAGTAGTATTAGTAGTAGTTGTACTAGTAGCAGTAGTTGTATTATTACTAATAGTAGTAGTAGGAGTAGCAGCGATGGCAACCGTATTAATAGTAGCTAAAGTAGTAGCAGTAGTTGTATCCGTAGCAGCAGAAGTAGTTCTAGTAGTAGTAGTAGTAGTAGTTATTCTTGTTGTAGTAGTAGTTGTTGTAGGACTAGTAGTAGCAGTCGTAGTAGTAGTAATAGTAGTAATAGTAGTACTAGCAGTAGTAGTCATAGCAGCAGTATGAATGGAGTGGAAGTAGGAGTGGGGGTAGTTGTAGCAGTCGTAGAAGCAGTGCTAGTAGTAGAAGTAGTTGGAGTAGTCATAGTCGTAGTAGTAGTAGTAGTAGTAGTAGAAGAAGAAGTTGGAGTTATAGTAGTCGTAGTAGTTGATGTAGTAGAATTAGTTGTAGTAGAAGTATTTGTGGTAGCAGTACTAGTCGTAGGAGTAGGAGTAGTAGAAGTAGTGGTAGTTGTAGCAGCAACAACAGTAGCAGTAGTAGTAGTAATAGTAGTAGTAGTAGCAGCAGCAGTAGTAGTAGTTGTAGTATTAGTAGTAGCCGTAGTAGTAGGAGTTCCAGCAGCAGCTGTTGTAGCAACAATAGTAGCAGTAGTAAAAGTAATAGTAGTAGTAGAAGTAGTAGTCGTATTAGTAGTAGTAGTAGTAGCAGTAGCAACAACAACACTAGTAGTAGTAGCGATCGTAGGAATGGGAGCAACAAAAGCAGCAACTGCAGCTGTAGTAGTAGTGGTAGCATTAGTAGTAATAGTAATATAGTAGCATAGTAGCAATAGGAATAGTAGTACAAGTAGTAGCAGTGGCAGTAGTAGACGTAGAAGTAGTATCAGTAGTAATTGCTATAGCTGTAGTAGCAATAGTAGTAGTAGTAGTGGCGGTAGTAACAGTAGTTGTAGTAGTATCAGAAACAGTAGCAGTAGTACTATAAGTAGTAGTAGTATTAGCAATAGTAGTAGTAGAAGCAATAGTAGTAGTAGCAGTAGTAGAAGTGTTGGTAGCAGAAGCTGCTGTAGCAAGAGTAGTAGCAGTAGTAGCAGAAGTAGTAGCAGTAGTAGCAATAGCAGTAGTTGTCGTAGTTGTAGCAGTAGTAGCAGCAGCAGCAGTAGCAGTAGTTGGAGAAGTAGTAGTAGCAGTTATAGCAGTAATAGTAGTAACAGCAATAGTGGTAGTAGTAGTAGCAATAGTCATAGTGGCAGTTGTAGAAGTAGTGGTAGCATTAGTAGTAGAAGTGCATGTTGTGGTAGCATTAGTTGTTGCCATCGTAGCAGTAGGAGTGGTAGCAGTAATAATAGTATTAGTACTAGTAGTACTAGTAGCAGAAGTAATAGTAGTAGGAAAAGAAGTAGTGGTAGCAATAGCAGAAGTAGTAGGAGCAGCAGCAGCAGCAGTAGTATTAGTAGTAGTAGTAGTTGTTGGACTAGTAGTAGTTGTAGCAGTAGTAGTAGTAGTTGCAAAAGTTCTGGTAGAAGTAGGAATAGTTGTAGCAGCGGTAGTAGTAGTAGCAGTTATAGCAATGTTAGCAGCTGCAGTAGTCTGAGTAGAAGTATTAGTAGGTAAAGTAATAGTACCAGTAGTAGTATTAGCAGTAGTAGTATTAGCAGAAGTAGTTGCAGTAGTAGCAGTAGTAGTAGGAAGTAATAGTAGTAGTAGTAGTAGTAGTAGTAACAGTAGTAGCGATAGCTGTAGCAGCAGTAGTAGTTGTAGCAATAGTAGGTGTAGTAGCGGTAGTAATAGTTGAAGTAGTTATAGCAGTAGTAGGAGTAGTAGCAGTAGTAGTATTAGTAGTAGTAGTAGTAGTAGTAGTAGTAGTAGTAGTAGTCGTAGTAGAAATATGAAAAGTCGTGGTAGTAGCAATATGAGTAGTTGCAGCAGCAGTAGTAACAACAGCAGTCATAGTAGTCAGAGAAGGAGTAGCTATTGTTATTGTGGGAAAAGTCGGAGTAGTAGTAGTAGTAGGAGTAGTTGTAGCTGTAGTAATAGTAGTAGTCGTAGTTGTAGTGGTAATAGTAGTAGTACCAGCAGTAGCAGTAGTAGTAGTAATAGTAGTAGTAGAAGTAGAAGTAGTAGTAGTAGTATTCGTAGTAGTAGTCGTAGTTGTGGTATCTACAGTAATAGTAGCAATAGGAACAATATCAGTAGTAGCAGAAGTAGTAGTACTAATAGTAGTGGTAGTGGAAGGATAGTAGTAGTACCAGTAGTAGTAGAAGTGATAGTGGTTGTAGAAATAGTACTAGCATCAGTAATAGTTATAGAAGAAACAGTAGCAGTATAGTTGTCGTAGTAGCAATAGTAGTAGAAGTTGGAGGAGAAGTAGTAGTAGTAGTAGGAGCAATAACAGCAATAGTTATAGTAGTAGTAGGAGTAGTAGCACTTGTAGTTGTAGTAGTCGTAGTTGTAGTGGTAGTAGAAGTAGTAGCAGTAGGAGTTGCAGAGTAGAAGTGAGAGCTCCCACGGTTCAGCTGAGTCGTGACAGCTGGCCATTCCTAGTCCTTTTCCAACTTCTTTTTTCTTCGTTTCTAGTGTATTTTTAGCCGCAGTAGAAGTAGCAGTATTTTTAGGAGTTGTAGTACCCATTGTAGTAGAAGTAATTGTAGCAGCTGCAATAGTAGTAGTAGGAGGAAGAGTAGTAGTAGTCGAAGTAGAAGTGGTAGAAGTAGTAGCGGCAGCAATAGTGGTAGCAGTAGCAATAGTTGTTGTTGTTGTTGTAGTAGTAGTAGTATTAGTAGTAGTAGCTGTTGCAATAGTAGTAGCAGTAGTGGTAGTAGAAGTTTTAGCAGCAATAGCAGTAGTAGCATTAGTAGGAGCGGTAGTAGTTGTAGTAGTAGTAGATGCAGTAGTTGTAGTACTGTAATAGTAGTAGTAGTAGTAATAACAGATCTTGTAGTAGTAGTAGGAGTAGGATCACGTGTTGGAACCGAAGTAGCAGCAGTAGTAACATAAATAATAGAAGTAGTACTAGTGGACGGAGTAGTAGTACTACTAGTAGCATTAGCAGTAGTAGTAGTAGTAGTAGTAATAGCAGCAGTAATAATAGCTTTACCAGTAGTAATAGTAGAAATTGGAGCACTAGTTGCACTAGTAGTATAGTAGTAGTAGTTGCAGTAGTTGTAGTAGTTGTAGTAGTAGCAATTTTAGTAATAATATTAATAGTAGTAGTAGTCATAGTAGTAATAGTAGTAGTAGTAGTAATAGGAGTAGTAAGAGTGGTTCTAGTAGCAGCAGTAATAGTTATAGCAGTAGCAGTAGTAGTAGTAGTGGCAGTAGTAGAAGTTATAGCAGCAACAAAGTAGTAGAAGTAGTAGTTGTTGTTGGAGTAGCTTTAGGAGCAGCAGCCGAACTAGTAGCAGTTGAAGCAGTAATTATAGAAGTTGTAGTAGTTGTTGTTGTAGCAGTAGCAGTAGAACTAGCTGTAGTAGCAATAGCAGGAGCGGTAATAGGTTTAGTAGTAGTAATAATAGTAGTAATAGCTTTAGTAGCAGTAGTAGTAGTTGCACTTGTGGAAATGATAGTTGTAGTTGTAATAGTAGTAGTAGTGGTAGTAGTAGTAGTACTAATTGTAGTTGTAGAAGTAGTGGTAGTTGTTGTCATAATTGTAGTTGCAGAACTAGTAGAAGTAGTAGTAGTAGTACTATTAATAGTAATACTAGTAGTAGCAGCAATATTATTAGTAGGAGCAGCAGTAGTAGCAACAGTAGTAGCAGTAGCAATAGTAGCAACAGTAGTAGCAGTAGCAGCAGTAGTAGTAGTATTAGCAGTAGTAGTAGCAGCAGTAGTACAAGTAGTAATAGTAGCAGCAGCAGCAGTAGTAGCAAGAGTAGAAGTGGTAGCACTAATAGTAGCAGCAGTAGCTACAGTAGTTGCTGTAGTAGGAGTAGAAGTTGAAGCAACAGTAGTAGTAGTAGTAGCCATAGCAGTTGAAGCAGTAGCACTAGTAGCAGTACCAAGAGTAGTAGTTGTAGCAGTTGTAGTAGTTGTTGTGCTAGTAGTATTCATTATAGTAGTAGTAGTAGTAGTTGCAGTAGTCGTAGCAGTAGAAGTAGTTGGAGTAGTAGTATTAATAGCTGCAGCAGCAACAGCACCGGCAGCAGTGGTAGTGCTAGTTCTAATAGTATTAGTAGTAGTAGCAGCAGTAGTAGTAATAGTTGTAGTAGCAGTCGCAGTACTGCTAATACTAGTAGTAGTAATAGTCCTATTAGTACTTGTAGGAGCAGTAGCAGTAGTACTAGTAGTAATGGTGGCAGCAGTGATAGAAGCAACAATAGTAGCAGTTATAGCAGCAGCAGTAGTAGCAGTAATAGTTATAGCGATAGTAGGAGTCGTAGTAGTAGAAGTACTAGTAATAGTCACAATAGCAGTAGCAGCAACAGTAGTAGTAGTCGCATTAGTAGTAGTAGTAGTGGTAGGAGTACTACTAGTAGCAGTAGTGGTTGTAGTAGTAGTAGTTGTAGTAGTAGTTGTTATTGTTGTAGTTGTTGCAGTAGTTGTAGTAGTAGAAGTAGTGGTAGCAGTGGGATTAGTAGTATGAACCTGTACGGGAGAGGGAGTAGTAGGAGTAGTAGTTGTAGTAGTTATTATTGCAGTAGTACTAGTAGTAATTGTAGCAGCAGTTATAGTAATATTTGTTGTAGTAGTCATTGTAGCAGTAGTAGTAGCAGCAGTAGCAGTAAGAGTAGGAGTTGTTGTTGTTGTAGTAGTAATAGCAGTAGTTGTTGTAGAAGTAATAGTAATAACAGTAGTAGTAGTGGTAGTGGTTGTAGTGGTAGTAGTAATAACAGTAATAGTAGTAGAAGTCGCAATAGTGGTATTAGTAGTAGTAGGGGTTTTTGTGGCAGGAGTAGTACAAGGAGTTATAGTAGTAGTAGTAGTAGGAGTCGGAGTATGAGTAGTGGCTGTAGTAGTAGTAGTAGTAGGACCGCAAATAGGAGTAGGATTAGTTGTTGTAGTAGTAGTAATAGTTATAGGAGTAGTGGTTGTAGTTGTAGGAGTTGTAGCAGGAATAGTAGTAAAAGTAGTAGTAGTAGTAATTTGAATAGAAGAAGTCGTAGTGGTCGTAGTAGTAGTAGGAGTAGTGGTAGGGGCAGAAGTAGGAGTAGGAGTTGGAATTGAAGTATTAGTAGTAGTTGTAGTAGGAATAGTAGTAGCAATAGAAATAGTAATATTAATTGTAGTAGTTGTTGTTGTCGTAGCAGCAGTAGTCATATTAGTAGTAGCAGTCGTAGTAGTCGTAGTAGTAGTAGCAGCAGTAGTAGTAGTAGTCGTAGTAGTAGTTATAGCAGCAGTGGTAGTAGATGTTGTTGTAGCCGAAGTAGTAGTTGTAATAGCAGCAGCAATAGCAGTAGTAGTAGGAGTGTTAGGAGTAGCAGTAGTAATATTAGTAATAGTAGTAGTAGTTGTTGTGGTAGTGGGAGTACTGTTAGTAGTAGTAGTAGTAGTAGCAGTAGTATTAGTAGTAGTAGTAGTAGTAGTAGTAGTAGTATTAGTATTATTATTAGTAGTGGTTGTAGTAGTTGTATTAGTTGTAGTAGTAGTTGCTATTATTGTAGTAGTAGTAGTAATAGGAGTAGTAGTAATAGTAGGAGAAGTATTAGTAGTAGGAGATGTAGTAGTGGCGGCGGTAGCTATAATAGTAATAGCAGTATTGGTAGTGCTAACAGTAGCAGTAGTATCAGAAGTAGTAGCAGAAGCATTACAGTAGTAGTAGCTGTAGCAGTAGTAGTAGTAGCAGTAGTAGTAATATTAATAGTAGTAGTAGTAGTTGTAGCAATTGTAGCAGTAACAACAATAATATTAGGAGGAGATGGAGTAGTAGTAGTTGTTGTTGTTGTACGAGATGTAGCAGTAGTACTAGCAGTAATATTTGTAGTAGTATCACTAGTATTAACAATTGTAGTAGCAGTATAATTAGTAGTAGCAGTAGCTGTAATTAGCAGTAGCGGCTGTGGTAGTAATAGTAGTAGTAGAAGTAGTAGTAGTAGCAGTAGTAGCAGTTGTAGAAGCAATAGTAGTGGCAGTAGCAACAGTAGCAATTGTTGTAGTAGTAGTAACAGCAATAGAAATAGTAGCAGTACTAGTAGCAGCAATAGTAGCCATAATGTTGCAATAGTAGTAGTAGCAGAAGTGGCAGCAGCAACAGTAGCAATAGTAGTAGTAGTAGAAGAAGTAACAGTAGTTCTAGTAGCAGCAGCAGCAGTAGTAGTAGTAGTAGTAGCAGCTAAGTTACTACTACTACTCCTTCTCATACTTGCGCTACAACTACTACTATTCCTACACCTACAGCTACTACCACTTGTCCTACTCCTACTACTACTACTACCACTTCTACTGCTATTACTATGATTATTACTACTTCTACCCCTATTCCTACTCTTGCTACTACTGCTACTACCCCTGTTCCAACAACAGTTACTCTTAATCCTACAGTTGTTGCAGCTACTGCTACAACTTCGACTACTACTGTTGCTACTTCTACTGCGACTCCTACTACTACGATTCATAGTGCTACTAGCTTTACTATTGTAGCCACTACTGCTACTTGTACTACTATTGCTGCTACTACTCCTAATACGAATACTACTACTACTCTATTCCATCAACTACTGCTTCTACTACTAATCCTAACACAATTACAATTACTTCTACGACTATTGCTACTTCTACTGCTACTAATACTACTCCTATTACTACTACTAGTACAATTACTATTATTGCTACTACTACTACTACCATTACTACTACTACAACTACTATAACGACTACTACTCCTACTCCTACTCCTACTCCTACTCCTACTACTGCTACTACTGCTACTTCTACAACTATTACTCCTACTACTACTCATACTCCTACTCCTACTACTACTGCTTCTACATTTTTAACAACAACAACAACAACTACTACTACTACTACTACTACTACAACTACTACACCTACTAGTACTCTTACTACAACTGCTGCTGCTATTTCTACGACTACAACTCCTTCCCCTATTGATATTGCTGCTGCTACTACTACTACTACAATCACTACAACAACAACAATTACTACAACTACTATTGCTACCACAACTACAACTCCAACCAATGCTATGACTGCTACTGCAACTACTGCCACTTTTATCACCACTTCTACAACTACTCCTTCGATTACTACCACTACTACTACTACTACCACAACAACTACTACTTCTGCTGCTACTACAACTTCTAGTTCTAGTACAATTGCATCTACTACTACTCATTCTTCAACAACAACAACAACTACTACTACTACTACTGTTACTACTAAACTGCTGCAACTATTCCAGCTCCGAATCCTACTACTACTACTTCTACTCCTCCTACTACTACTGCTGCTGCAACCACTACTCCTACTTCAACACCCATTACTACTGCAACTCCTATTACCACTCCAGTTCCCCTAATCCAACAACTACCACTCCAGTTACTACTACTACTACTAATACTCCTCTTTCTACTGCTACTACTACTACAACTACTACTACTACTACTTCATCAACTATTTCTACTTGAACTCCTACTACTACTACTACTACTACCAATACTACTGGTACTTCTTCTGCTACTACTACTGCTACTCGTCCGCCTCCTATTACTATTGCTACTACTACACTACTACTACTACTACGGCTTCTACTACTATTACTACCATAATTACTAATACCACTAATACTATTATTTGGCGTGCTACTACCACTAGTACTAATACTACTACTACTCCTCCTCCTGCTACTGCTCTAGCTATTGCTGTGGCTACTGTAACTACTACTACTACTACTGTTACAATAACAACTACTACTACTTCTCTAACTACTACTACTATCACTACTATTGCTACAACTACTACTATTACCACTACTTTTGCTGCTGCTACTACAACAACTACTAATACTTTAATTACAACTATTACTCCTACTACTACTATAACTACCATTACTACTACTACTACTACTACTACAATGCCGACTACTACTACTGCTGCTGCTACTACTGCTACGCCTACTACTACAACAACCACTACTACCACTATTATTATTACTACTACTAGTACTACTATTACTACTACTATTGTTACTACTACTACGACTACTCCTACTACTACTACTGCTCCTAATACTACTATTACTACTACTACTACTATTACTACCACTACTACTACTCCTCCTACTGCTACTCCTACTCGTTCAGCTACTTCGATTAACTACTACTACTACTGCTGCTGCTGCAACGATTACTAGTACCCCTATTACTACTCTTACTACTACTACTACTACTAATACTACTCTTACTACCATAACTCTTACTACTATTACTACTACTGCTACTACTACTAGTAGTACTCTTCCTACTACTACTACTACAACTACTACTACAACTACTACAACTACTACTACTCTTACTGCTACACCTACTCCTACACCAACTGCTATTACTACTATTACAACTGCAACCACTACTATTGCTACCACCGCTAGCACTACTAGTACTACTACTATTGCTGTTGTTTCTATTACTAGTACTACTATAATTACTACTGCTACTTCTGCTACTACTACTGCTGCTGCTGCTACTGCTGCAACTACCACTTCTATTACAACTACTACTACTGCCACAGCTGCAATTCTTACAACTACAGCTACTACTGCTACCACTACTACTACCACTACAACTTTGGGTACTACTAGTACTACTACTACTATGACTGCTACTACTACTACAGTTGCTACTACAACTGCTGGTACTACTACTACTACCACCACCACCAATACCACTACTTCTACTACTACAGCTACTCCTACTGTCACTTCTACTACTCTACTACAACTACTACTACTCCACTACAACTACTCTACTACAACAAGTACTACTGCACTACTACTACTACTGCTACTGCTACAACAACAACTCCTATTACTACTACTACTTCTACTACTACTACTACCACTACCACAACTATTGCTACTCCAACTGCTATTGCTACTACTCCTACTGCTACTATAACTACTACAACAACTAGTGCTATTGCTACTAAAACTTCTTCTTCTACTACTACTACTACTACTACTCGTACTCCTACTGCTACTACCTCAACTTCTACTGCTGATGCTTCTACTACTACTACAACACTTACTACTACAACAACAATAACTACTACTACTACTAAACTTCTCCACCTACTACTACAACTACTACTACGGCTACTACTACTACTGCTGCTGCTGCTACTAGTACAACAACAACAACTACTAATACTACTACAAATATTATTACTACTATGACTATTACTACAAAAATGGCTGTTACAGCTTCTATTACTACTGCTGCTACTACTCTTATTAGTACAACTACTACTATTACTACTACAACTACTACTACTATCGCTGTTACTACAACTACTAAAACTTCTGCTACTACTACTACTCCTCCTACTGCTACTACTACTACTACTTCGACAACGTTTACTACTACTAGTATGGCTACTGCTACTTCTACTACTACTACAGCTGCTACTACAACTCCTTCTACAGCTGCTACTACAACTCCTACTACTACAACAACAACTCCTACTGCTACTATTGCTAAAGCTACCACTTCTACTACTAGTACTACTACTACTACTGCTACTGCCACTACTACTACTACTGATGCTATAGCAACAACAACTACTAATACTACTACTCCTCCTCCTACTACCATAACTACTACTACTACTACAACAACTACTACTGCCACTACTACTACATCTACTACAACTACTACAACTACTGTTTCTATGACTACAACTGCTATTTCTACTACAACCTCTAATACTACTACCACTACTAACTTCACTTCTTCTATAACTACTGCCACTAATACTACTACTTCTCCAATAACTACTACTATTACTACAAATAATACTACTACTGCTACTACTATAACTACAAAAACTTCTCTTACTCCTGCCACTACTACTACTACTACTATGGCCACTGCTACTTCTTCAACTACTACTACTACTACTACTACTGCTACTACTTCTACTACAATTGCTAGGACAACTACTACTAATCTGATGGCTACTTCTACTACTCCTATTGCTAATACTACTACAGCTACTACTTCTACTACTACTACAACTATTGTTGCTGCTACTACTACTACCACTACTACTACTACAGCCACTGCTGTTACAACAACAAAAACCATAACTACTTCTGCTACTACTACTTTTGCTCTTGTTACTACACTACTACTACCACTACAACTACTACTACTACTACTACACCTACAACAAATCCCACTCCTTCCATGACAATAATAACTTCTACTACTTTGACTACAACTACAATAACAACAATAACTACTACTTCTACTACAACTAATACTACAACAATAACAACTACTACTACAAGTACTACTATTGCAACTACTGCTACTGCTACTACTACTACTACTACTACTACTATTGCTACTACTATAGCTACTGCTACTACTACTCATTTACTACACTGCTACGTAGTAGTAGTTGTTGTAGTAGCAGTAGTAGTAGCCAGAATATTTAGAGTGGTAGTAGTAGTAGTAGTAGTAGCAATAATAGTAGTAGTAGTAGTAGTAGTAGTAGTAGTAGTAGTAGTAGTAGTAGCAGCAGCAGCAGCAGCAGCTGTAGTAGTAGTAGTAGTAGTAGTAGTAGTAGTAGTAGTAGTAGTAGTAGTAGTAGTAGTAGGAGGAGGAGGAGGAGGAGGAGGAGGAGGAGAAGCAGTAGCAGTAGCAGCAATAGTAGTTGTCATAGAAGTAGTAGGAGGAGTAGTAGTCACAGTAGCTGTAGGAGCAGTAGCAGTAGTAGTAACAGCAGCAACATCTGTAGTAGTAATAGTCACAGTAGAAATAGGATTTTGAGTAGTAGCAGTGTATAAGGAGGGGAAGTGGTACTAGTAGTAATAGTAGTAGCAGCAACAACAATAGTCATAATAATTTTAGTAATAGTAGTAGAAGCAGCAGCAGTAGTAGAGCTAGCAGCAGCAACAGCAGCAATAGTACTTGTAGCAGCATCAGTAGTAGTAACTGCAGCAATGGCAATAATAGTAGTGGTCCTTGTAGTAGTGAAGTAGCAATAGTTGTTATAGTAGAAGTTGTAGCTATAGTTGTAGGAGAAGTAATAGTATTAGTTGAAGGAGGAGTAGTAGTACTAGCAGTAGTAGATGTAGTAGTAGTGCAGCAGTAGTAGTAGCAGCATCATCAGTAGCAGTAGTAGTAGTGGCACTAACAGTGGTAGTAGTAGTAGGAGTAGTAGGAGTAGCGAAAGCAGTAGAAGCATCATTAGTAGCAATAGTAGTAGTAGTAGTAGTAGTGGTATTAGTAGTAGTAGCAGCAGCAATAGGAGTAGTAGTAGTTATAGTCATAGTAGTAGTAGTAGCAGCAGCAGGAGCAGTAGTAGTAGTAGTAGTAATGGGAGCGGTAGTAGTAGCAGCAAAAGTAGAAATTGTAGTAGTAGTAGTTGTAGTTGCAGCAACAGCAGCAGTAGAAGTTATTATAATAGTAGTAGGAGGAGTAGTAGTAGTTTTTGTTGTTCTAATTATAGTTGTGGTAGTAGTTATTGTTGTTGTAGTTGTAAAAGTATTAGTAGCAGTAGTAGTAGTAGTAGTTGTAATAGTAGGAGGAGTAGTAGATGTAGGAGTTGTAGTTGTGGAAGCTATAGTAGTAGTAGTTGTCGTAGCAGTAGTGGTAGTAGTGGCAGTAGTTATTTTAGTTATCATTGTAGTAGTAGAATTACTAGTAGTAGAAGAAGAAGTGGTAGTAGTTGTAGTAGTAGTTGTTGTTGTTGTTATTGTTGTTATTGTTGTAGGAGTATTAGGAGGAGGAGGAGGAGGAGGAGTAGTAGGAGTATTAGTAGTAGTAGTATTAGTAGTAGTAGTAGTTGTTGTTGTTGTTGTAGGAGTATTAGGAGGAGGAGGAGGAGTATTAGTAGTAGGAGTTAGGAGGAGGAGGAGGAGGAGTAGTAGTGGTGGTGGTGGTGGTGGTGGTGGTGGTGGTGGTGGTAGTAGTAGTCATAGTAGTACTAGTAGCAATAGTAGTAGCAGGAGTAGTAGTTGTAGTAGTAGTAGTAGACGTGGTCGTAGGGGTAGTAGTAGCAGTACTTGTAGTGGTAATAGTTATCATGGTAGTAGTAGCGGTAGGAGTGGAAGTAGTAGTTGGTAGTAGGAATGGTAGTGGTAGTAGTAGTAGTAGTTGTTGTTGTTGTTGTTGTTGTAGTAGTAGTAGCAGTAGTAGAAGTAGACGTAGCAGTAGCAGTAGCCGCTGTAGTTGCTATAGCAACAGTAGTAGTAGGAGGAGGAGGAGGAGGAGGAGGAGAAGTGCCAGTAGGAGTAGGAGTATGAGTAGGAGTAGGATTAGTAGTAGTAGGTGTAGTAGTTGTAGGAGGAGTAGGAGTAGTAGTTGGATTAGAAGTAGCAGTAGGACTTGGAGTAAGAGTAGTAGTAGTAGTAGAAGTAGTTGTAGAAGTTGTAGTAGGAGCAGTAGTAGTAGTTGTAGCAAAAGTTATAGTTGGAGTAGTAGTAGTAGTAGTAGTTATTGTTGTTGTTGTTGTTGTTGTTGTTGTTGTAATAGAAGTAGTAGCAATAGTAGTAGTAGTAGCAATAATCATTGTAATAGTTACAACAGTAGTAGTAGTAGTAGTGGTGGTAGAACTAGTAGTAGAACTAGCAGGAGTCAGAGTAGCCGTAGCGGTAGTAGGATAGTAGGATTTTGAGTAGTAGTAGTAGCTGTAATAGGACTAGTAATAGTTGTAGTGGCAATAGTAGTGGTAGTAATTATGCTAGTAACAGTAATAATAATAGTAGTAGTAGTAGTCGTAGTAGCAGAAGTAGTAGCATTAGTAATAGTAGTGGTAGTAATTATACAAGTAATAGTAGTAGTTGTAGCAAAAATAGTAGTTGTAGTTGCTGTAGTAGTCATAGTAGTAGTAGTAGGAGTTGGAGTTTGAGTAGTAGTAGTGGTAGGAGTAGTAGTAGTGGTAGTACTATGAATATGAGTATGTGTGGTAGTTGTAGGAGTAGTAGCAGTAGTAGTAGTCATAGCATGCGTAGTAGTAGTTGTAGTAATAAACTATAATAGCAGTAATGGTAGTAGTAGCAGTAAGATTAGTAGCTATTATTGTAGTAGTGGTTGTAGTATTAGGAGTAGCAATAGAAGTAGTAGTACTAGTTGGAGTAATAGTAGCAGTAGTATTAGTAGTAGAAGTAGTGTTAGTAATAGTCTTTGTAGTAGTAGGATTAGTAGTGTTAATAGTAGCTGCAGTGGCAATAGTAGTAGTTATAAAAGTAGTGGTAGTACTTGTAGTAGTAGTACAAGTAGTGGGAGTAGTAGCAGTAACAGTACTAGAAGCAGCAGTAGCAGCAGTGGTAGTACCAGTAGTAGTAATAATAACAGTTGTAGTAGTAGTAGTCATAGTAGTAGTGAAAGTACTAGAAATAGTACTATTAGTAGTAGTCATAGTAGTAGTGGAAGCAGTAGTAGTAGCAGTAGCAGTAGGAACAGTAGTAGTGGTAGTAGTAGGAGTAGTAGTAGTAGTAGCAAAAGAAGAAGAAGAAGTAGTAGTAGTAATAGTAGTAGTAGTAGTAGCAGCAATAGTAGCAATAGCAGTAGTAGCCGTGGTTGTGGTAATAGTAGTAGATGTAGAAGTAGTCGCAGCAATACTAGTTGCAGGAGTAGTACAAGTAGTTGTTGTACTGATAATAAAAGTAGTAGTAGAAGTTTTCGTAGTGGTTGTAGTAGAAGGAGGACCAAGAGTAGCAGCAAGAACAACAGTAGTAGTTGTTATTATTGTAGTAGTCGCAGCAGCAGTAGTAATAGTAGCTATAGTAGTAATATTGGAAGTAATAGTAGAAGTTGTAGTAGCGACAACAACTGTTGCAGTACTAGTAGTAGTAGAAGTAGAAGTTGTAGTAGTAGTCGTAGAAATAGTACTAATAGTAGAAGTAGTAATCGTAGTAGTAGTAATAATAGCAGCCGCAACAATAGTAGCAGTTGTAGTAATAGTAGTATTAGTTGTAGTTGTAGTAGTACTAGTTGTAGTAGTAATAGAAGTAGTAATAGTAGTAGTTGAAGTTGCAGTACTGGTTGTAATAGTAGTAGTAATAGTAGTAGTAATGGTTGTATTGATAGTAGTAGTAGAAGTTAAAGTAGTAGTAGTAGTAGTAGATGAAGTAGTTGTAGTATTAGGAGGAGTAGGAGTAGCAATAGTAATAGTAGGGGCAGGAGTAGTAGTAATTGTAGTTGTTGTTGTTGTAGTAGTAGTTGTAGTAGTAGTAGTATTAGCAGTAGTAGTAGTAGCAGTAGTAGTAGTAGTAGGAGTAGGAGTAGTGGTAGGAGTCGTAGTAGCTGGAGTAGCGATAGTAGTAGTAGTAGTAGGAGTAGCTGTAGCAGTAGTAGGAGTGGGAATAGGAGTAGTAGAAGTAGTACTAGTAGTAGTTGTTGTAGCAACTATAGCAAAGGCAGTAGTCATAGTATTAGTAGTCAAGGTAGTAGCAGTAGTTGTATTAGTAGTAATGGGAGTAGTAGTAGTATTAGGAATAACAATAATAATAGTAGTATTAGAAGTGGTAGTAGAGGTAGTAGCAACTATCGTAGTAGGAGTTGTAGTAGTTGTAGTTGTAGTTGTAGTAGTAGTTGTAATAGCCAAGGTACTATTGCCATGGTAGTACTAGAAGTGATAGCAGTAGTAGTAGATCTAGTAGCTGTAGTAGTTGTAGTAGTAGTGGTAATTGTAGTAGTATTAGTAGTAGAAGGAGTAGCAGCAGCAGCAGTAGATCTAGTAGCAGTAGTATTTGTAGTAGTAGTAGTAATTGTAGTAGTATTAGTAGTAGAAGGAGTAGCAGCAGCAACAGTAGTAGTAGGAGTAGCAGTTGTAGCAATAGCAGTTGCAGTAGTAGTTCTACCAGTAGTTGTAGCAGAAGTAATGTCAATAGTAGTTGTAGTAGCATTAGTCGAAGAGCAGTGCTTTTAGCAGTAGTAGTGAAAGCAATAGTAGTTCCATTACCAGTAGTAGCAGTTGTTGTTGTAGTATTTCTAGTAGCAGAAGCAGTAGTAGTGGTAGTTGTAGTAGCAGTAACAATTGCAGCTGTAGTTGTAGCAGCAAAAAAAAGTATCAGTTGCAATAATAGTTACTGCTACTGCTACTGCTACAACTATTTCTCCTACTACTGCTACTACTGCTACAACAACTAAATCTATTAGTAGTAGTACAACTACAACTATTTATGCTGCTACAACTACGAACACTATTACTATTTCTGCTGCTACTACTGCTACTATTGCTACTACAACTATTACTTTATTACTACTACAGCTTCTACTGCTTCTACTACTTCTATTACCACCATTACTACTACTACTACAACTTCTACTACTACTACTACTCCTCCTCCTCCTCCTTCTACTAGTACTGCTACTACCATTACTACTACGGCTACTACTCTACTACTACTACTACTACTACAATTATTACTACTACTATTACTACTACTGCTACTACTACTACTATTACTACTACTATTCCTATTATTACAGCTAATACTACTACTACTAACACAACTACTACTACTACTACTATTACTGCTGCTACTAGTTTACGACTATGACAGCAACAATAACTACTACTACGGCTGCTGCTGCTGCTGCTGCGATTATTCTTGTTACTACTGCTACTACTATTACTTCTACTACTACTACTGTCATTACTACTATTACTGTTGCTACTTCTATTACCCCTAGTTCTACTACTACTACTATTATTTCTACTGCTACAACAACAACTACTACAACTACTACTTATCCTACAATAATAAGTACTACAACTTGTCCTACAACTACTACTACTCCTACTGCTACTACTGCTTCTACTACTTCTAGAACTATTACTGCTACTACTATTGCTACTACTATTTCTATTGTTGCTATTGTTGCTACTACTACTACTGCTTCTACTACTGATGCTGCTAGTATCACGGCTACAACCATAGCTACCGCTACTATGAATACTTCTCATACTACTACTGCTACTGTTACTACTACTGCTAATACAACAACTACTACTATTATTGCTGTTACAGCTACTACTACTACTCCTACTAATACTACAACTGCTTCTTTTTCTTCTACTACTATTACTAGTACTACCACTTCAACTACTACTAGTACTACTCTGACTACTACTACTACTACTACTACTGTTGCTACGACTGCTACTACAGCTACTCCAAATACTACTACTATTACTACTGCTACAGATATTGCTGCAACTGTTGCAACAACAACTGCAACTACTAGAACTACTGCAAGTACTACTAATTCTACTGCTACAACAACAACAACAACTGCTACTACTAATACTACTGCCGCTGCTGCTGCTGCTACTACAACTACTATGACTATGGCTACCAATGCTACTACTGCTACTACAACTACAACCCTTACTACCACTTCTACTCCGACTACTACTACTATTACAACTATGACTATTGCTACTATTAATACTACTACTACTGCAATGGCTACTACTACAACTACTATTACCACTGTCGCTACTACTACCGCTGCTACTACTATTTCTACTGCTACTGCTTTTACTACTATAGCTATTAGTACTACTACTACTGTTGCTTCTACTACTGTTGCAGCTAATACTATTACCACATTTGCAGCTACTACTGCTACTATAGCTACCACTACTACTTTTATTGCTATTTCAACTTCTACTGCTACTATTAGTTCTACAACCACCACCACCACCACCACTACAACTACTGGCACTACTATTAGTACTACTACTATTACTACTGCGGCTACTACAACAACTACTACTGCTACTACTATTACTACTACTGCTACAACTACTACTATTGCAACTATTATTACTACTACGATTACTACTATTGCTACTTCTATTACTATTACTACTACTACTACTACTACTGCTACTACTACTACTACTATTACTATTACTACTATTACTACTACAGCTACTACTATTACTTCTATCACTAGTACTACTTCAACTACCACTACTACTACTATTACTACTATTACTATTACTACTGCTGCTACTACTGCTACTACTATTACTACAACTACTACTACTATTGCTATTTCTACTACTACTATTACTACTGCTACTGTTGCTGCTATTACTACTTCAACTACATCTGCTACTATTACTTCTACTGCAACGACTACTAATACTACTACTACTAGTTTTCCTACAATAACAACTACTACTACTTGTCCTACTACTACTACTACTGCTACTCCTCCTACTACTTCTACTTTTAGAACTTCAGCTACTACTCCATCTACTAGTAGTACTACATCTGCTACTACTACTATTTCTACTGCTGCTACTACTGCTACTACTACTACTTCTTCTACTACCACTAATGCTACTGTTGCTACCACTGCTACTACTAATATACCACTACTGCTATTACTACCGCTACTATGACTAATTCTCATACTAATACTACTATGACTACCACTACTACTAATACAACAACAACAACTACTACTACTACTACTAATAGTGCAACTACTTCTTCTACTACTGCTACTACTACTACTTCTGCTAATGCTACTATTGCTGCTACTACTACTGCTACTGCTGCTGCTGCTGCTACTATGACTACTGCTGCTACTACCACAAACACTGCTACTACAAATACTGTTGCAACTATTGCAACAACGACTACAACAACTACTTCTGCTACTACTACTACCACAAATGCCACTGCTAAAACAACTACTAATTCTACAACTATTATGGCAACTACTACTACTACGACTATTACTATTACTCTTGCTACCAAGGCTACTAGTATTACTACTACTACTATTACTACTACTGCTACTACAATCCTTACTATAACTTCTTCTACTACTACTTCTCCTATTACTACAATGGCTACTACTACTACTGCTGCTGTTGCTACTGCAACTACTACTACTACTACAACAATTAGTGCTACCACTATAGCTACTACTGCTACTACTACTACTGTTTCTACTACTACCACTGCAACTACTGCTACAACAATTACTACAACTCCTATTGCAACTGCTACAACTACTACTATTACTACAACTACCATTGTTGCTGCTATTGCTACAACTATTTCTCCTACTAATACTATTAATACTGATATTACTACTACTTCTGCAACTAGCACTACTACAATAACAACAACAAAAACAACAACTACTACTACTGCTAGTTTTTGTACAATAACAACAAGTAGTCCTACATCTGCTACTACTACTGTTGCCACTTCTACTACTGCTATAACTACTGCTACTGCTATCCCAACTACTACAACTACTACTTGTACTACTGCTACTGCAGCAAATATTGCTACTACTATTGCTACAACTACTACTGCTACTACTACTATGCTTACTGCTACTACTACTACTCCTACTACTACTACTGCTACTGCTACTACAACTATTACCATTGCTACTTCTACAATGGCTACTGCTACTACTATTATTACTACTTCTATAACTACTGCAACTATTACTACTACTGCAACTACTACTACTGATACTACTACTACTATTACTACTTCTACTACTACTGCTTCTACTACTACGACTACTACTCTTACTATTACTACTTCTACTATGGCTAACACTGCTACTACTACTCCATCTTTTGTTGCTTCTAATATGGCTACTAATGAAACTACGACTACTTCTGCTACTACAGCTGCAACTGCTACTACTTCGACTACTACTACTGCTACTGCTACTATTGTCACAACTGCTACTACTACTACTAGTACTACTACTATTGCTGCTACAACTACTAGTATTGCTACTATTGCTGCTGCTACTACTACCCCAACTAGTACTACTACTATTAATACTACCACTACTACTACTACTTCTACTACCACTTCTTCTCCTACTAATACTTCAACTACTACTACTACTACAACTACTATTTCTATGACTGGAACTACTACTAGAATGACTACCGCTACCGCTACTACTATTGCTAGTACAACTGCTACTACTGCTACTACTACTACTACTACTACTACTACTGCTACTATTGCTACTATGACTACTAAACTACTACTACTACTGTCCTTGCTCCTTCTATTACTACTACTATAATTGTTACTACTATGGCTACTTCTACTGCTATAACTACTATAACTACTGCTACTACTACTAATACTGCTACTACTGCTACTAATAGTACTACTACTACTATTACTACTACTATTGCTATGACTACAACTACTACTTCCACTACTATTATTGGTACTACTACAACTACTACTTCTGCTACTACCGCTACTACTACTACCACAGCTACTACTACTACAATAATTACTACTATGGCAACTATTGCAAGTACTCCTACTATTGCCACTGCTACTACTACTACTACTAGTACTATGGCAACTATTGCTACTACTACTACTATTGCTGTTGCTCCTACAACTACTATTACTACAATTGTTGCTGCTACTGCTACTACTACTAGTAGTACTACTACAGCTGCTATAACTACTACTACTATGACTACAACTACTAGTGCAACTCTTACTACTTTTCTTACTAATATTGTTACTGCGACGACTTCTATTGCTACAACTACTGCTACTCCTACTAATACGGCTACTGCTACTACTAATAGTGCTACTACTACTATTACTACTACTATTGCAACAACTACAACTACTACTTCTACTACTATTACTGCTACTGCAACTGCTACTACTTCTAATACTATTACTGCAACTGCTGCTACTTCTTCTACAACTACTACTACAGCTACTATTGTCACAACTGCTACTACTACTACTACTTCTACTACTACTGCTAGTACTTCTACTATTGCTGCTACTACTACTAGTACTGCTACTATTGCTGCTGCTACTACTACCCCAACTAGTACTACTACTATTAATACTACCGCTACTACTACTACTTCTACTACCACTTCTTCTCCTACTAATACTTCTACTACTACTACTACAACTACTATTACTACGACTGGTACTACTATTAGAATGACTACTGCTACTGCTACTACTATTGCTAGTACAACTGCTACTACTACTGCCACTACTACAACAATAATGACTACTAAACTACTACTATTACAGCTAAACTACTACTATTACTACTGTTACTATTGCTACTGCTACTACTACTACTACTATTGCTACTACTACGACTGCTAACCAACCAAAACTACTGCCATTACTGCTACTACTACTATTACTACAATTGCAACTACTACTACTATTACTACTACTAGTACTATAGCTTCTGCTACTACTACAACTACTACCACTGCTGTTACTACTACTGCTACAACTACTGCTACTTTTGCCACTATTATTAATACTACAAGTACTACTGTTCTACAACTATTACAACTTGTACTAATACTATTGCTTCTACTACTACTGCTGCTACTACAAGTACTACTAATACAACTATTACAGCTACTACTACTATGACAACTATCACTACTTCTACTACTATTACTGCCACTACTATGACTACTGTATTTGATAATACTGCTACGACTGTTGCTGCTGCTACCATTAGTACTACCACTACTACTACATTTGCTACTATTACTACCACTACTACTACTACTACTACTACTACTACTACTATGACAACTACTGCTAGTGTTGCTACTGATACTACTACTACTACAACTACTACTACTACTAGTACTAGTACTACTACTACTACTACTACTACTACTACTACTACTACTATAGCTACTACTCCTACTACTTCTACTACTACTACTACTACTACTACTACTACTACTACTACTACTACTACTACTACTACTACTACAACTACTACTACTTCTACTACTATAGCTACTTTTGCTACGACTACTACTACTACTACTACTACTACTTCTACTATTTCTGCTACTACAACTACTAATACTGCTACAATAATTACTGTTACTGCTACCACTACTCCTACTACTATTGCTACTACTACTACTCAAACTACTGCTACGGCTACTACTTGTATTACCATTGCAAGCACTACTACTACACTTCCCACTACTACAACTACTATTGCCACTACTACTACCTCAGCGGCTCGTACTTCCATAACTACTACTGTTGCTACAACTACTACTGTTACTACTACAGCTACAATTGCTACTACTTATACTTCTACTTCTACTTCTACTACAACTACTACTACTGCTACAACAACATCTCCTACAATGACAACTACTACTACTTGTACTACTACTCCACCTCCTACTACTACTGCTACTACTACTACTACTATTACAACAACAACAACAACTACTACTACTACTACTACTGTTGCTAGTTCAACTACTGCTACTACTGTTGCTACTACTACTACTACAACTACTACTACTACTGCTGCTACTACTGCTATTACTGCTACTGTTGCTGCTAATACTGCTACTGCTACTACGACTACTTATCATACTACTACTGTAGCTTCTTCTACTGCTAATACAACTATTGCTACTATTATTATTTCTATTATTACTACTAAATTCCTAATGATACTCCAAGTACAGCTTCAATTACAATGGATGCTACAACTCCAGCTACTAATGCTTCTATTGCTTCTGCTACTACTACTGCTACTACTACTATTACTACTCCAACTACTACTACTGATGTTACTGCTTCTACAGCTGCTGCTACTACTACAACTACGACTGCTACTACTAATACTAATTCTGCTACTACTGCTACTACTACTACTGATGCTACTGCTTCTACTGCTACTACTACTACTGCTACTACGACTGCTACTACAACTACTAATTCTACTACTACTACTACTACTACTACTACTACTACTACTACTACTACGATGACGACTACTGCTACTACTGCTACTATCACAACCAATGTTCCTAATGCTACTACAACTACAACCCTTACTACTACTTCTACTGCTACTACTACTTCTATTACTACTATGTTTTGCTACTACTACTACTGTTGTTGCTATTGCTACTATTATTATTATTATTACTACAACTACTACTACTATTGCTACTACTACTACTATTGCTATTTCGACTACTACTGCTACGACTGCTACAACTGCTACAACTATTTGTACTACAACTATTGCTACTGCTACCACTACTACTACTGCTACTAGTACTATTATTGCGACGACTTCTATTACAACTACTACCTCTACATCAGCTACCGCTGCTACTATTACTTCTACTTCTACTATTGCCAATATTGCTATTGCTACTGCTTCAAATACTAGAACAAGTACAATAACAACAACAACAATATCTACTACTACTGCTACTAGTTTTCATACAATAGAAACAACAACTACTTCGCCAGATGCTACTCCAGCTGCCACTTCCACTAGCACTACAACTTCTGCTACCGCAACTACTGCCAATATAACAACTACTACTACTGATACTACTACCACTACTACTACAACTACTATTTCTGCTACTACAATTATAGTTACTCCAACTACTACTACTACTACTACTACTACTACATCTTTTATGACTTTTATAGTTGCTACTACTACTACTACTACTACTAGTATAACCACTAGTATTAATACTACTACAACTATTACAACTACTACTACTACTACTCCTCCTACTATTACTACTGCTATGGCTACCATTGCTACTACTTCTATAAATTCTATGGCTACTACTGCTACTACTAGTATTACTACTACTACTGCTACGACTGTTTCTACTACAAATTCTACTACTACTACTACAACTACTATAGCAACTACTGCTACTACTACCACTGCTACTACTACTCCTGCTACTACTACTGCTACTGCTATAACTACAGCTACTACTATTCCTACTACTGCTACTAGTGCTACTACTACTACTATTACTACTTCTGCGGCAACTACTACTACTACTACTACAACTACTACTCCTACTGCTAGTACTACTACTCCTACTATTACTACTTCTACTATGGCTAACACTACTACAAATACTCCAACTACTGTTGTTTCTACTATGGCTACTACAGGAACTATTACTACTTATGCATCTATAGCCGCTACTGCTACTACTTCTACTACTACTACTATAGCTGCTACTATCACAACTGCTACTACTACTACTTCTACTACTACTACTAGTACTACTACTATTATTGCTAGTACTACTACTATTGATACTACTACTACTACCACTTCTCCGACTACGGCTTGTTCTACTACTACTAGTAGTAGTGCTACAATTACTACAACTGATTCTACTACTAGAATGACTACTACTGCTGCTACGATTATTGCTAGTTGGGTAATATTAGTAGTGGTTGTTGTTGTTGTAGCAATAATAGTAGCAGTAGTAAAAGTAATAGTAGTAGTAGAAGTAGTAGTAGTATTAGTAGTAGTAGTAGTAGCAGTAGCAACAACAACACTAGTAGTAGTAGCGATCGTAGGAATGGGAGCAACAACATCGGCAGCTGCAGCTATAGTAGTAGTGGTAGCATTAGTAGTAATAGTAATATAGTAGCAGTAGTAGCAATAAAAATAGTAGTACCTGTAGTAGCAGTGGCAGTAGTAGACGTAGAAGTAGTATCAGTAGTAATGGCTATAGCTGTAGTAGCAATAGTAGTAGTAGAAGTAGTGGCGGTAGTAACAGTAGTTGTAGTAGTATCAGCAACAGTAGCAGTAGTACTATAAGTAGTAGTAGTAGAAGCAATAGTAGTAGTAGCAGTAGTAGAAGTGTTGGTAGCAGAAGCTGCTGTAGCAGGAGTAGTAGTAGTAGTAGCATAAGTAGTAGCAGTAGTAGCAATAGCAGTAGTAGTTATAGCTGTAGCTGTAGTAGTAGCAGCAGCAATAGTAGTAGTTGGAGAAGTAGTAGTAGCAGCTATAGCAATAATAGCAGTAGCAGCAATAGTGGTAGTAGTAGTAGCAATAGTCATAGTGGCAATTGTAGAAGTAGTGGTAGCATTAGTAGTAGAAGTGCATGTAGTGGTAGCATTAGTTGTTGCCATGGTAGCAGTAGCAGTGGTAGCAGTAATAATAGTATTAGTACTAGTAGTACTAGTAGCAGAAGTAATAGTAGTAGGAAAAGAAGTAGTGGTAGCAATAGCAGAAGTAGTAGGAGCAGCAGCAACAGTAGTAGTATTAGTAGTAGTAGTAGTTGTTGGACTAGTAGTAGTTGTAGCAGTAGTAGTAGTAGTTGCAAAAGTTCTGGTAGTAGTAGGAATAGTAGTAGTAGTAGTAACAGTAGTAGCAGCGGTAGTAGTAGTAGCAGTTGTAGCAATGCAAGCAGCTATAGTAGTCTGAGTAGAAGTATTAGTAGGTAAAGTGATAGTAGCAGTAGTACTATTAGCAGTAGTACTATTAGCAGAAGTAGTTGCAGTAGTAGCAGTAGTAGTAAGAAGTAATAGTAGTAGTAGTAGTAGTAGTAGTAACAGTAGTAGCGATAGCTGTTGCAGCAGTAGTAGTTGTAGCAATAGTAGGTATAGTAGCGGTAGTAATAGTTGAAGTAGTTATAGCAGTAGTAGCAGTAGTAGCAGTAGTAGAGGTAGTAGTAGTAGTAGTAGTAGTAGTCGTAGTAGAAATATGAAAAGTCGTAGTAGTAGCAATATGAGTAGTTGCAGCAGTAGTAGTAACAACAGCAGTCATAGTAGTCAGAGAAGGAGTAGCTGTTGTTATTGTGGGAAAAGTCAGAGTAGTAGTAGTAGTAGGAGTAGTTGTAGCTGTAGTAATAGTAGTAGTCGTAGTTGTAGTGGTAATAGTAGTAGTACCAGCAGCAGCAGTAGTAGTAGTAATAGTAGTAGTAGAAGTAGAAGTAGTAGTAGTAGTAGTCGTAGTAGTAGTCGTAGTTGTGGTATCTACAGTAATAGTAGCAATAGCAACAATATCAGTAGTAGCAGAAGTAGTAGTACTAATAGTAGTGGTAGTGGAAGTATAGTAGTAGTACCAGAAGTAGTAGAAGTGGTAGTGGTTGTAGAAATAGTACTAGCATCAGTAATAGTTATAGTAGAAGCAGTAGCAGTATAGTTGTAGTAGTAGCAATAGTAGTAGAAGTTGTAGGAGAAGTAGTAGTAGTAGTAGGAGCAATAACAGCAGTAGTAATAACAGCAACAGTCATAGTAGTAGTTGGAGTAGTAGCACTTGTAGTTGTGGTGGTAGTAGAAGTAGTAGCAGTAGGAGTTGTAGAGTAGAAGTGAGAGCTCCCACGGTTCAGCGGAGTTATGAAGTATTTTTAGCCGTAGTACAAGTAGCAATATTTTAGGAGTTGTAGTACCCATTGTAGTAGAAGTAGTTGTAGCAGCTGCAATAGTAGCAGTAGGAGGAGTAGTAGTAGTCGAAGTAGTAGTGGTAGAAGTAGTAGCGGCAGCAATAGTGGTAGTAGTAGCAGTAGTTGTTGTTGTAGTAGTAGTAGTAGTAGCTGTTCCAATAATAGTAGAAGTAGTAGTAGTAGAAGTTTTAGCAGCAATAGCAGTAGTAGCATTAGCAGGAGCGGTAGTAGTTGTAGTAGTAGTAGATGCAGTAGTTGTAGTACTGGTAATAGTAGTAGTAGTAGTAATATCAGATATTGTAGTAGTAGTAGGAGTAGGATCACATGATGGAACCGAAGCAACAACAGCAGTAGCATAAATAATAGAAGTAGTACTAGTGGACGGAGTAGTAGTAGTAGCAGTAGTAGTAATAGCAGCAGTAAGAATAGCTTTACCAGTAGTAATAGTAGAAATTGGAGCACTAGTTGCACTAGTAGTATAGTAGTAGTAGTTGCAGTAGTTGTAGTAGTTGTAGTAGTAGCAATTATAGTAATAATATTAATAGTAGTAGTAGTCATAGTAGTAATAGTAGTAGTAGTAGTAATAGGAGTTGTAAGAGCGGTTCTAGTAGCTGCAGTAATAGTTATAGCAGTAGCAGTAGTAGTAGTAGTGGCTGTAGTAGAAGTTATAGCAGCAACAAAGTAGTATAAGTAGTAGTTATTATTGGAGTAGCGTTAGGAGCAGCAGCTGAACTAGTAGCAGTTGAAGCAGTAATTATAGAAGTTGTAGTAGTAGCAGTAGAACTAGCTGTAGTAGCAATAGCAGGAGCGGGATTAGGTTTAGTAGTAGTAATAGCTTTAGTAGCAGTAGTAGTAGTTGCACAATAGTAGTAGTTGTACTTGTGGTAATGATAGTTGTAGTTGTAATAGTAGTAGTAGTGGTAGTAGTAGTAGTACTAATTGTAGTAGTAGAAGTAGTGGTAGTAGTTGTCGTAATTGTAGTTGCAGAACTAGTAGAAGTAGTAGTAGTAGTACTATTAATAGTAATACTAGTAGTAGCAGCAATATTATTAGTAGGAGCAGCAGTAGTAGCAACAATAGTAGCAGTAGCAATAGTAGCAACAGTAGTAGCAGTAGCAGCAGCAGTAGTAGCAGCAGCAATAGTACAAGTAGTAATAGTAGCAGCAGCAGCAGTAGCAAGAGTAGAAGTGGTAGCACTAATAGTAGCAACAGTAGCTACAGTAGTTGCTGTAATAGGAGTAGAAGTTGAAGCAACAGTAGTAGTAGTAGTAGCCATAGCAGTTGAAGCAGTAGCACTAGTAGCAGTACAAAGAGCAGTAGTTGTAGCAGTTGTAGTAGTTGTTGTACTAGTAGTATTCATTATAGTAGTAGTAGTAGTAGTTGCAATAGTAGTAGTAGCAGTAGAACTAGCTGTAGTAGCAATAGCAGGAGCGGTAATAGGTTCAGTAGTAGTAATAATAGTAGTAATAGCTTTAGTAGCAGTAGTAGTAGTTGCACAATAGTAGTAGTTGTACTTGTGGTAATGATAGTTGTAGTTGTAATAGTAGTAGTAGTGGTAGTAGTAGTAGTACTAATTGTAGTAGTAGAAGTAGTGGTAGTAGTTGTCGTAATTGTAGTTGCAGAACTAGTAGAAGTAGTAGTAGTAGTACTATTAATAGTAATACTAGTAGTAGCAGCAATATTATTAGTAGGAGCAGCAGTAGTAGCAATAGTAGTAGCAGTAGTAATAGTAGCAACAGTAGTAGCAGTAGCAGCCGTAGTAGTAGTATTAGCAGTAGTAGTAGCAGTAGTAGTACAAGTAGTAATAGTAGCAGCAGCAGCAGTAGTAGCAAGAGTAGAAGTGGTAGCACTAATAGTAGCAGCAGTAGCTACAGTAGTTGCTCTAGTAGGAGTAGCAGTTGAAGCAATAGTAGTAGTAGTAGTAGCCATAGCAGTTGAAGCAGTAGCACTAGTAGCAGTACCAAGAGTAGTAGTTGTAGCAGTTGTAGTAGTTGTTGTACTAGTAGTATTCATTATAGTTGTAGTAGTAGTGGCAATAGTAGTAGTAGTTGCAGTAGTAGTAGCAGTAGAACTAGTTGGAGTAGTAGTATTAATATCTGCAGCGGCAACTACAGCGGCAGCAGTGGTAGTGCTAGTTCCAATAGTATTAGTAGTAGTAGCAGTAGTAGTAGTAATAGTTGTAGTAGCAGTAGCAGTACTGCTAATACTAGTGGTAGTAATAGTCCTATTAGTACTTGTAGGAGTAGTAGCAGTAGTACTAGTAGTAGTGGTGGCAGTAGTTATAGCGGTAGCAAAAGTAGCAGTTATTGCAGCAGCAGTAGTAGCAGTAATAGTTATAGCGATAGGAGTAGTAGTAGTAGAAGAAGTAGTAGTAACAGTCATAATAGCAGCAGCAGCAACAGTAGTAGTAGTCGCATTAGTAGTAGTAGTAGTGGTAGGAGTACTACTAGTAGCAGTAGTGGTTGTAGTAGAAGTAGAAGTCGTTGTAGTAGTTGTAGTAGTAGTTGTTGTTGTTGTAGTTGTTGCAGTAGTTGTAGTGGTAGAAGTAGTGGAAGCAGTGGGAGTAGTAGTACGAACCTGTACAGGAGAGGGAGTGGTAGGAGTAGTAGTGGTAGTAGTTACTATTGCAGTAATACTAGTAGTAATTGTAGCAGCAGTCATAGTAATATTTGTTGTAGTAGTCGTTGTAGCAGTAGTAGTAGCAGCAGTAGCAGTAGCAGTAGGAGTTGTTGTTGTTGTAGTAGTAATAGCAGTAGTTGTTGTAGAAGTAATAGTAATAACAGTAGTAGTAGTGGTAGTGGTTGTAGTGGTAGTAGTAATAACAGTAATAGTAGTAGAAGTCGCAATTGTGGTATTAGTAGTAGTAGCGGTTTTTGTGGTAGGAGTAGTAGAAGGAGTTATAGTAGCAGTAGTAGTAGGAGTCAGAGTATGAGTAGTGGATGCAGTAGTAGTAGTAGTAGGACCGCAAATAGGAGTAGGATTAGTTGTTGTAGTAGTAGTAATAATTGTAGGAGTAGTGGTTGTAGTTGTAGGTGTTGTAGCAGGAATAGTAGTAAAAGTAGTAAAAGTAGTAGTAGTAGTAGTAGTAGTAGGAGTAGGAGTAGGAGTTGGAATTGAAGTATTAGTAGTAATTGTAGTAGGAATAGTAGTAGCAGTAGAAATAGTAATATTAATGGTAGTAGTTGTTGTTGTTGTAGCAGCAGTAGTCATATGAGTAGTAGCAGTCGTGGTAGTCGTAGTAGTAGTAGCTGCAGTAGTGGTAGTAGTCGTAGTAGTAGTTATAGCAGCAGTGGTAGTAGATGTTGTTGTAGCCGAAGTAGTAGTTGTAATAGCAGCAGCAATAGCAGTAGTAGTAGGAGTGTTAGGAGTAGCAGTAGTAATATTAGTAATAGTAGTAGTAGCAGTAGTGGTAGTGGGAGTACTATTAGTATTAGTAGTAGTAGTAGCAGTAGTATTAGTAGTAGTAGTAGTAGTAGTAGTAGTAGTAGTAGTAGTAGTAGTAGTATTAGTGTTATTATTAGTAGTAGTTGTAGTAGTTGTATTAGTTGTAGTAGTAGTTGTTATTATTGTAGTAGTAGTAGTAATAGGAGTAGTAGTAATAGTAGGAGAAGTATTAGTAGTAGGAGATGTAGTAGTGGCGGCAGTAGCTATAATAGTAATACCAGTATTGGTAGTGCTAGCAGTAGTAGTAGTATCAGAAGTAGTAGCAGAAGCATTACAGTAGCAGTACTAGTAATGGTAGTAGCATTAGTGGCGGCAGTAGTAGTAGTTGTAGCTGTAGTAGTAGTAGTAGTAGTAATAATAATAATAGGAGTAGCAGTAGTTGTAGCAGTTGTAGCAGTAACAACAATAATATTAGGAGGAGATGGAGTAGTAGTTGTTGTTGTTGTTGTATGAGATGTAGTAGTAGTACTAGCAGTAATATTTGTAGTAGTATCACTAGTATTAACAATTGTAGTAGCAGTATAATTAGTAGCAACAGCAGTAGTAGTAGCAGTAGCTGTAATTCGCAGTAGCAGCTGTGGTAGTAATAGTAGTAGTAGAAGTAGTAGTAGTAGCAGTAGTAGTAGTTGTAGAAGCAATAGTAGTGGCAGTAGCAACAGTAGCAATTGTTGTAGTAGTAGTAACAGCAATAGAAGTAGTAGCAGTACTAGTAGCAGCAATAGTAGCCATAATGTTGCAATAGTAGCAGTAGCAGAAGTGGCAGCAGCAACAGCAGCAATAGTAGTAGTAGTAGAAGAAGTAACAGTAGTTCTAGTAGTAGCAGCAGCAGTAGTAGTAGTAGTAGTAGTAGCAACTAAGTTACTACTACTACTCCTGCTCATACTTGCGCTACAACTACTAGTATTCCAACACCTACAGCTACTACCACTTGTCCTACTCCTACTTCTACTACTACCACTTCTACTGCTACTACTATGATTATTACTACTTCTACACCTATTCCTACTCTTGCTACTACTGCTACAACCCCTGTTCCAACAACAGTTACTCTTAATCCTGCAGTTGTTGCAGCTACTGCTACAACTTCTTCTACTACTGTTGCTACTTCTTCTGTGACTCCTACTACTATGATTCATAGTACTACTAGCTTTACTATTGTAGCCACTACTGCTACTTCTACTACTATTACTGCTACTACTACTAATACGAATACTACTACTACTCTATTCCATCAACTACTGCTTCTACTACTAATCCTAACACAATTACAATTACTTCTACGACTACTGCTTCTTCTACTGCTACTACTACTACTCCTATTACTACTACTAGTACAATTACTATTATTGCTACTACTACTACTACCATTACTACTACTACAACTACTACAACGACTACTACTCCAACTCCTACTTCTACTACTGCTACTACTGCTACTCCTACAACTATTACTCCTACTACTACTTATACTCCTACTCCTACTCCTACTGCTACTACTCCTATTACTGCTACTCCTACTACAATGACTATTACTCCTACTACTACTACTACTACTACTACTACTACTACTACTACTACACCTACTAGTACTCTTACTACTACTGCTGTTGTTGTTTCTACGACTACAACTCCTTCCCCTATTGATATTGCTGCTGCTACTACTACTACTACAATCACTACAACAACAACTATTACTACAACTACTACTGCTACCACAACTACAACTCCAACAAATGCTATGACTGCTACTGCAACTACTGCCACTCCTATCACCACTACTACAACTACTACTTCGATTACTACCACTACTACTACTACTGCTGCTACTACAACTTCTAGTTCTAGAACAATTTCATCTACTACCACTCCTTCTTCAACAACAACAGCAACTACTACTACTACTACTGTTACTACTCAACTGCTGCAACTATTCCAGCTCCGAATCCAACTACTACTACTTCTACTCCTCCTACTACTACTGCTGCTGCTACCACTACTCCTACTTCAACACCCATTACTACTGCAACTCCTATTACCACTCCAGTTCCCCTAATCCAACAACTACCACTCCAGTTACTACTACTACTACTAATACTCCTTCTCTTTCTACTGCTACTACTACTACAACTACTACTACTACTACTTCATCAACTATTTCTACTCGAACTCCTACTCCTACTACTACTACCAATACTACTGGTACTTCTTCTGCTACTACTACTGATACTCGTCCTCCTCCTATTACTATTACTACTACTACTACTACTAGTACTACTACTACTACTACGGCTTCTACTACTATTACTACCATAATTACTAGTACCACTAATACTATTACTTGGAGTGCTACTACTACTAGTACTAATACTACTACTACTCCTCCTCCTGCTACTTCTCTAGCTATTGCTATGGCTACTGTAACTACTACTACTACTACTACTGTTACAACAATAACTACTACTACTTCTCTAACTACTACTACTATCACAACTATTGCTACAACTACTACTATTACCACTATTTCTGTTGCTGCTACTACAACAACTACTAATACTTTAACTACAACTATTACTCCTACTACTACTATAACTACCATTACTACTACTACTACTACTACTACAATGCCGACTACTACTACAACTGCTACTACTACTGCTACGCCTACTACTACAACTACCACTACTACCACTATTATTATTACTACTACTAGTACTACTATTACTACTACTATTGTTACTACTACTACGGCTACTCCTACTACTACTACTGCTCTACTACTACTACTACTCCTACTACTACTACTGCTCCTACTACTACTACTACTACTACTACTACTACTACTACTACTATTACTACCGCACTACTACTACTACTCCTCCTCCTACCTACTGCTACTCCTACTCCTTCACCTACTTCGATTAACTACCACTACTACTGCCGCTGCTGCTGCTACGATTACTACTACCCCTATTACTACTCTTACTACTACTACTACTACTACTAATACTACTATTACTACCATAACTCTTTCTATTATTACTACTACTGCTACTACTACTACTAGTACTCTTCCTACTACTACTACTACAACTACTACTACAACTACTACAACTACTACTACTCTTACTGCTACACCTACTCCTACACCAACTGCTATTACTACTATTACAACTACAACCACTACTATTACTACCACCGCTAGCACTACTAGTACTACTACTATTGTTGTTGTTGCTATTACTAGTACTATTATAATACTACTACTACTTCTGCTACTACTGCTGCTGCTGCGACTACTGCTGCAACTACCACTTCTATTACAACAACTACTATTGCTACTGCTGTTATTCTTACAACTACAACTACTACTGCTACCACTACTACTACCACTACAACTTTGGGTACTACTAGTACTACTACTACTATGACTGCTACTACAACTACAGTTGCTACTACTGCTGCTGGTACTACTACTACTACCACCACCACCACTATCACTACTTCTACTACTATAGCTACTCCTACTGTCACTTCTACTACTCTACTACAATTACTACTACTCCACTACTACTACTCTACCACAACAACTACAACTCCACTACTACTACTACTGCAACTGCTACAACAACAACTCCTATTACTACTACTACTACTACCACTACCACAACTATTGCTACTCCAACTGCTATTGCTACTACTCCTACTGCTACTATAACTACTACAACAACTAGTGCTATTGCTACTAAAACTTCTTCTTCTACTACTACTTCTACTACTACTCGTACTCCTACTGCTACTACCTCAACTACTACTGCTGATGCTTCTACTACTACTACAACACTTACTACTACAACAACAATAACTACTACTACTACTAAACTTCTCCACCTACTACTACAACTACTGCTACGGCTACTACTACTTCTACTACTGCTACTGCTGTTGCTGCTACTAGTACAACAACAACAACTACTAGTACTACTACAAATATTATTACTACTATGACTCTTACTACAGAAATGGCTGTTACAGCTTCTATTACTACTGCTGCTACTACTCTTATTACTACAACTACTACTATTACTACTACAACTACTACTACTATCCCTATTACTACAACTACTAAAACTTCTCCTACTACTACTCTTCCTCCTCCTCCTACTACTACTACTACTTCGACAATGTTTACTACTACTACTACTGATACTGCTACTTCTACTACTACTATAGCTGCTACTACAACTCCTACTACTACAACAACAACTCCTACTGCTACTATTGCTAAAGCTACCACTTCTACTACAAGTACTACTACTACTGCTACTGCCACTACTACAACTACTGATGCTATAGCAACAACAACTACTAATACTACTACTCCTCCTCCTACTACCATAACTACTACTACTACTACAACAACTACTACTGCCACTACTACTATTTCTACTACAACTACTACGACTACTGTTTCTATGACTACAACTGCTATTTCTACTACAACCTCTAATACTACTACCACTACTAACTTCACTTCTTCTACAACTACTGCTACTAATACCACTACTTTTCCTACAACTACTACTATTACTACAAATAATACTACTACTGCTACTACTATAACTACAAAAACTTCTCCTACTGCTGCCACTACTACTACAACTACTACTACTACTGCTACTGCTTCTACTACAATTGCTAGGACAACTACTACTAATCAGATGGCTACATCTACTACTCCTATTGCTAATACTACTATAGCTACTACTTCTACTACTACTACAACTATTGTTGTTGCTACTACTAATACCACTACTACTACTACAGCCACTGCTGTTACAACAACAAAAACCATAACTACTTCTACTACTTCCTCAACTACTACTACTTTTGCTCTTGTTATTACACTACTACTACCACTACCACTACTACTACTACTACTACACCTATAACAAATCCCACTCCTTCCATGACAATAATAACTACTACTACTTTGACTATAACTACAATAACAACAATAACTACTACTTCCACTACTACTAATACTACAATAACAATAACTACTACTAGAAGTACTACTATTGCAACTACTGCTACTGCTGCTACTAATACTACTACTACTACTACTACTATAGCTACTACTACTATAGCTACTAGTAGTAGTAGTAGTAGCAATAGTAGTAGTAGTAGTAGTAGTAGTAGTAGGAGTAGTAGTAGTAGTAGCAGTAGTGGTAGTAGTAGTAGTAGTAGGAGGAGGAGGAGGAGGAGGAGGAGGAGAAGCAGTAGCAGTAGCAGCAACCGTAGTTGTCATAGAAGTAGTAGGAGGAGTAGTAGTAACGGTAGCTGTAGGAGCAGTAGCAGTAGTAGTAACAGCAGCAGCATCTGTAGTAGTAATAATCATAGTAGAAATAGGATTTTGAGTAGTAGCAGTGTATAAGGAGGGGAAGTGGTACTAGTAGCAATAGTAGTAGTAGCAACAATAATAGTCATAGTAATATTAGTAGTAGTAGTAGTAGCAGCAGTAGTAGTAGAGCCAGCAGCTGCAACAACAGCAATAGTACTTGTAGCAGCATCAGTAGTAGTAACTGCAGCAATGGCAATAATAGTAGTGGTCATTGGAGTAGCGAAGTAGCAATAGGTGTTATGGTAGAAGTAGTAGCTATAGTTGTAGTAGAAGTAATAGTATTAGTTGAAGGAGGAGGAGTAGTACTAGCAGTAGTAGATGTAGTAGTAGTGTAGCAGTAGTAGTAGCAGCATCATCAGTAGCAGCAGTAGTAGTAGTACTAGCAGTGGTAGTAGTAGTAGGAGTAGTAGCAGTAGCGAAAGCAGCAGAAGCATCATTAGTAGCAATAGTAGTAGTTGTGGTGGTGGTGGTAGTAGTAGTAGTTGCAGCAGCAATAGGAGTAGTAGTAGTTATAGTCATAGTAGTAGTAGTAATTGGAGTGGTAGTAGTAGCAGCAAAAGTAGAAATTGTAGTAGTAGTAGTTGTAGTTGCAGCAACAGTAGCAGTAGAAGTTATTGTAATAGTAGTAGGAGGAGTAGTAGTAGTAGTAGTTGTTCTAATTGTAGTTGTGGTAGTAGTTATTGTTGTAGTAGTACTAAAAGTATTAGTAGCAGCAGTAGTAGTAGTAGTAGTAAGAGTAGGAGGAGTAGTAGATGTAGGGGTTGTAGTTGTGGAAGCTATAGTAGTAGTAGTTGTTGTAGCAGTAGTGGTAGTAGTGGCAGTAGTTATTTTAGTTATCATTGTAGTAGTAGAATTACTAGTAGTAGAAGAAGCAGTGGTAGCAGTTGTAGTAGTAGTAGTAGTAGTTGTTATTATTGTCATTGTTGTAGGAGTATTAGGAGGAGGAGGAGGAAGAGGAGTAGTAGTAGGAGTACTAGGAGTAGTAGTATTAGTTGTAGTAGTAGTTGTTATTATTTTTGTAGGAGTATTAGGAGGAGGAGGAGGAGTATTAGTACTAGGAGTATTAGGAGGAGGAGGAGGAGTAGGAGTGGTGGTGGTGGTGGTAGTAGTAGTCATAGTAGTAGTAGTAGCAATAGTAGTAGCAGGAGTAGTAGTTGTAGTAGTAGTAGTAGACATGGTCGTAGGGGTAGTAGTAGCAGTACTTGTAGTGGTAATAGTTATTATGGTAGTAGTAGCGGTAGGAGTGGAAGTAGTAGTAGGTAGTAGCAATGGAAGTAGTAGTAGTAGTAGTAGTAGTAGTAGTAGTAGTAGTAGTAGTAGTAGTAGTAGTAGTAGTAGTAGTAGTAGTAGTAGTCGTAGTAGTAGTAGTAGTAGTAGCAGTAGTAGAAGTAGAAGTAGCAGTAGCAGTAGCCGCTGTAGTGGCTATAGCAACAACAGTAGTAGGAGGAGGAGGAGGAGGAGGAGGAGAAGTGCCAGTAGGAGTAGGAGTATGAGTAGGAGTAGGATTAGTAGTAGTAGGTGTAGTAGTTGTAGGAGGAGTAGGAGTAGTAGTTGGATTAGAAGTAGCAGTAGGACTTGGAGTAAGAGTAGTAGTAGTTGTAGAAGTAGTTGTAGATGTTGTAGTAGGAGCAGTAGTAGTAGTTGTAGCAAAAGTTAGAGTTGGAGTAGTAGTAGTAGTAGCAATAATTATAGTAATAGTTACAACAGTAGTAGTTGTAGTAGTAGTAGTAGTAGAACTAGTAGTAGAACTAGCAGGAGTCAGAGTAGCAGTAGCGGTAGTAGGAGTTTCAGTAGTGGTTGTAGGAGCTGGATCCGGAGTAGGAGTAGAAGTAGTAGTAGTAGCTGTAATAGGAGTAGTAACAGTTGTAGTGGCAATAGTAGTGGTTGTAATTATACTAGTAATAGTAATAATAATAGTAGTTGTAATAGTAGTAGTAGCAGAAGTAGTAGCATTAGTAATAGTAGTGGTAGTAATTATACAAGTAATAGTAGTAGTTGTAGCAAAAATAGTAGTTGTAGTTGCTGTAGTAGTCATAGTAGTAGTAGTAGTAGGAGTTGGAGTTGGAGTAGTAGTATGAGTTTGAGTAGTAGTAGTGGTAGGAGTAGTAGTAGTAGTAGTACTATGAATATGAGTATGTGTGGTAGTTGTAGGAGTAGTAGCAGTAGCAGTAGTCATTGCATGCGTAGTAGCAGTTGTAGTAAAAAACTATAATAGCAGTAATGGTAGTACTAGCAGTAAGATTAGTAGCTATTATTGTAGTAGTGGTTGTAGTATTAGGAGTAGCAATAGAAGTAGTAGTAGTAGTTGGAGTAATAGTAGCAGTATTATTAGTAGTAGAAGTAGTGTTCGTAATAGTCTTTGTAGTAGTAGGATTAGTAGTGTTAATAGTAGCTGCAGTGGCAATAGTAGTAGTTATAAAAGTAGTGGTAGTACTTGTAGTAGTAGTACAAGTAGTGGGAGTAGTAGTAGTAGCAGTACTAGCAGCAGCAGTAGCAGCAGTGGTAGTACCAGTAGTAGTAATAATACCAGTTGTTGTAGTAGTAGTCATAGTAGTAATAGTAGCAGTAGTAGTGAAAGTACTAGAAATAGTACTATTAGTAGTAGTAATAGTAGTAGTGGAAGCAGTAGTAGTAGCAGTAGCAGTAGGAACAGTAGTAGTGGTAGTAGTAGGAGTAGTAGTAGTAGTAGCAAAAGAAGAAGAAGAAGAAGTAGTAGTAGTAGTAGTAGTAGTAGAAGCAACAGAAGCAATAGTAGCAATAGCAGTAGTAGCCGTGGTTGTGGTAATAGTAGTAGATGTAGAAGTAGTCGCAGCAATACTAGTTGCAGGAGTAGTACAAGTAGTTGCTATACTGATAATAAAAGTAGTAGTAGAAGTTTTAGTACTGGTTGTTGTAGAAGGAGGAGGAGGAGTAGCAGCAACAACAATAGTAGTAGTTGTTGTTATTGTAGTAGTCGCAACTGCAGTAGTAATAGTAGCTATAGTAGTAGTATTACAAGTAATAGTAGAAGTTGTAGTAGCGACAGCAACTGTTGCAGTACTAGTAGTAGTAGAAGTAGAAGTTGTAGTAGCTGTCGTAGAAATAGTAGTAATACTAGTAGTAGCAATCGTAGTAGTAGTAATAATAGTAGCAGCAACAATAGTAGCAATTGTAGTAATAGTAGTATTAGTTGTAGTTGTAGTAGTACTAGTTGTAGTAGTAATAGAAGTAGTAATAGTAGTAGTTGAAGTTGCAGTAGTGGTTGTAATAGTAGTAGTAATAGTAGTAGTAATGGTTGTATTGATAGTAGTAGTAGAAGTTAAAGTAGTAGTAGTAGTAGTAGTAGTAGAGGAAGTAGTTGTAGCATTAGGAGGAGTAGGAGTAGCAATAGTAATAGTAGGGGCAGTAGTAGTAGTAATTGTAGTTGTTGTTGTAGTAGTAGTAGTTGTAGTAGTAGTAGTATTAGTAGTAGTAGTAGTAGCAGTAGTACGAGTAGCAGTAGGAGTTGGTGTAGTTGTAGGAGTCATAGTAGCTGGAGTAGTGATAGTAGTAGTAGTAGTAGGAGTAGCTGTAGCAGTAGTAGGAGTGGGAATAGGAGTAGTAGAAGTAGTACTATTAGTAGTTGTTGTAGCAACTATAGCAAGGGCAGTAGTCATAGTATTAGTAGTCAAGGTAGTAGCAGTAGTTGTATTAGTAGTAATGGGAGTAGTAGTAGTATTAGGAATAACAATAATAATAGTAGTATTAGAAGTGGTAGTAGAGGTTGTAGCAACTATCGTAGTAGGAGTTGTAGTAGTTGTAGTTGTAGTAGTAGTGGTAGTTGTAGTTCCATTACTACGGAAATGGCTGTTACAGCTTCTATTACTACTGCTGCTGCTACTCCTATTAGTACAACTACTACTATTACTACTACAACTACTACTACTATCGCTGTTACTACAACTACTAAAACTTCTCCTACTACTACTACTCCTCCTACTGCTACTACTACTACTACTTCGACAACGTTTACTACTACTACTACGGCTACTGCTACTTCTACTACTACTACAGCTGCTACTACAACTCCTTCTACAGCTGCTACTACAACTCCTACTACTACAACAACAACTCCTACTGCTACTATTGCTAAAGCTATCACTTCTACTACTAGTACTACTACTACTACTGCTACTGCCACTACTACTACTACTGATGCTATAGCAACAACAACTACTAATACTGCTACTCCTCCTCCTACTACCATAGCTACTACTACTACAACAACAACTACTACTGCCACTACTACTACATCTACTACAACTACTACAACTACTGTTTCTACGACTACAACTGCTATTTCTACTACAACCTCTAATACTACTACCACTACTAACTTCACTTCTTCTACAACTACTGCTACTAATACCACTACTTCTCCTATAACTACTACGATTACTACAAATAATACTACTACTGCTAGTACTATAACTACAAAAACTTCTCCTACTACTGCCACTACTACTACTACTACTATGGCCACTGCTACTGCTTCAACTACTACTACTACTACTACTGCTACTACTTCTACTACAATTGCTAGGACAACTACTACTAATCTAATGGCTACTTCTATTACTCCTCTTGCTAATACTACTACAGCTACTACTTCTACTACTACTACAACTATTGTTGCTGCTACTACTACTACCACTACTACTACTACAGCCACTGCTGTTACAACAACAAAAACCATAACTATTTCTACTACTACTACTTTTGCTCTTGTTACTACACTACTACTACCACTACCACTACTACTACTACTACTACACCTACAACAAATCCCACTCCTTCCATGACAATAATAACTACTACTACTTTGACTACAACTACAATAACAACAATAACTACTACTTCTACTACTACTAATACTACAACAACAACTACTACTACTACAAGTACTACTATTGCAACTACTGCTACTACTACTATTGCTACTACTATGGCTAGTACTACTACTACTCATTTACTACACTGCTACGTAGTAGTAGTTGTTGTAGTAGCAGTAGTAGTAGCCAGAATATTTAGAGTGGTAGTAGTAGTAGTAGTAGTAGCAATAGTAGTAGTGGTAGTAGTAGTAGTAGTAGTAGTAGTAGTAGTAGTAGTAGTAGTAGTAGTAGTAGTAGTAGTAGTAGTAGTAGGAGGAGGAGGAGGAGGAGGAGGAGGAGGAGAAGCAGTAGCAGTAGCAACAACAGTAGTTGTCATAGAAGTAGTAGGAGGAGTAGTAGTAACGGTAGCTGTAGGAGCAGTAGCAGTAGTAGTAACAGCAGCAACATCTGTAGTAGTAATAATCACAGTTGAAATAGGATTTTGAGTAGTAGCAGTGTATAAGGAGGGGAAGTGGTATTAGTAGTAATAGTAGTAGAAGCAACAACAATAGTCATAATAATATTAGTAATAGTAGTAGAAGCAGCAGCAGTAGTAGAGCTAGCAGCAACAACTCAGCAATAGTACTTGTAGCAGCATCAGTAGTAGTAACTGCAGCAATGGCAATGATAGTAGTGGTCGTTGTAGTACCGAAGTAGCAATAGTTGTTATAGTAGAAGTAGTAGCTATAGTTGTAGGAGAAGTAATAGTATTAGTTGAAGGAGGAGTAGTAGTACTAGCAGTAGTAGATGTAGTAGTAGTGCAGCAGTAGTAGTAGCAGCATCATCAGTAGCAGTAGTAGTAGTGGCACTAACAGTGGTAGTAGTAGTAGGAGTAGTAGGAGTAGCGAAAGCAGTAGAAGCATCATTAGTAGCAATAGTAGTAGTAGTAGTAGTAGTGGTATTAGTAGTAGGAGCAGCAGCAATAGGAGTAGTAGTAGTTATAGTCATAGTAGTAGTAGTAGCAACAGCAGTACCAGCAGGAGCAGTAGTAGTAGTAGTAGTAATGGGAGTGGTAGTAGTAGCAGCAAAAGTACAAAGGGTAGTAGTAGTAGTTGTAGTTGCAGCAATAGCAGTAGTAGCAGTTATTGTAATAGTAGTAGGAGGAGTAGTAGTAGTAGTTGTTGTTCTAATTGTAGTTGTGGTAGTAGTTATTGTTGTTGTAGTAGTAAAAGTATTAGTAGTAGTAATAGTAGGAGGAGTAGTAGATGTAGGAGTTGTAGTTGTGGAAGCTATAGTAGTAGTAGTTGTCGTAGCAGTAGTGGTAGTAGTGGCAATAGTTATTTTAGTTATCATTGTAGTAGTACTAGTAGTAGAAGAAGAAGTGGTAGTAGTTGTAGTAGTAGTAGTTGTTGTTGTTATTGTTGTTATTGTTGTAGGAGTATTAGGAGGAGGAGGAGGAGGAGTAGTAGTAGTAGGAGTATTAGGAGTAGTAGTATTAGAAGTAGTAGTTGTTGTTGTTATTGTTGTAGGAGTATTAGGAGGAGGAGGAGGAGTATTAGTAGTAGGAGTATTAGGAGGAGGAGGAGGAGGAGTAGTGGTGGTGGTGGTGGTGGTGGTGGTGGTGGTGGTAGTAGTAGTCATAGTAGTATTAGGAGTATTAGTAGTAGGAGTATTAGGAGGAGGAGGAGGAGTAGTAGTGGTG
>RXID01011269.1:0-17074 GCA_005019695.1 Trichopus zeylanicus subsp. travancoricus
GTAGTAGCCGTATTAATCGTAGTTGTAGTAGTATTAGTTGTAATAGGAGTACCAATAGAAGTAGTAGCAGCAGCAATAGTAGTAGTAGTAGTAGTAGTAGCAACATTAGTTGCTGTAATAGTAGTTGTTGTTATAGTAGTAGTAGTAGAAATAGGTGTAGTAGTCGTAATAATAGGTCCAACAATAGTAGTGGTAGTAGTAGTAGTAGTGGTTGGAGTAGTAGTAGTAGGATTATTATTATTAGTAGTAGCAGTAGTAGTAGTAGCAATGGCAATAGTAATAGTAATAGTAGTAGTAATTGTGTTATCAACAGTAGTAGTAGTACTAGTAGCAGTAGTAGAAGTTGTAGTAGTAATACTAGAAGTAGTAGTAGTACTAGTAGCAGTAGTACTAGTTGAAGTAGTAGTAGGAGTAGCAGTTGGAGTAGCAGAAGTAGCTCTAGCAGTAGTAGCAGCGCTTGCAATAGTAGTAGCACTATAGTAGCCGTAGGAGTAGTAGTTGTAATAGTAGTAGTAGTAGTAGTATTAATAGTAGTAGTAGTGGTAGTAGAAAGAGAAGTAGTAGTAGTAGTGGTAGTAGCAGCAATAGTAGTTGTAGTAGTAGTGGCAGCAGCAGTAGTAATTCTAGTATTAGTCGTCGTAGTAGTAATAGTAGTAGGTGTAGAAGTAGAAGTAGGATTTGGAGTAGGAGTAGTTGTAGTAATAGAAGTCGTAATATTAGTAGTAAGAGTACTAGCAGTAGTTCTAGTTGGAATAGTAGCATGAGTAGTAGTATTAGAAGCAGCAGAAGAGGGAGTTGTAGTTCTATTTGCAGGAGCTAGAGTGGAAGTAGTAGTTGTTGTAATAGTAGTAGGAGTAGGAGTAGTAGTAGTTGGAGTTGTTGTAGTAGTAGTAGCAGTATGAGTTAGTAGCAATAGTTGGAATAGGAGTGGTAGTAGTAGAGCCGTAGTAGTTGCAGCAGTAGTTGTTGTCGTAGTAGTAGCAGAAGTCGGATTGGAAGTAGGAGTTGTAGTAGTAGTAGCAGAAGCAGCCACAGTACTAACAGTAGAAGTAGGAGTAGTAGTAGAAGTTGTACTTATAATAGAAATAGTAGTAGTAGAAGCAGCAATAGTAGCAGCAGAAGAAGTAGTAGTAGTAGTAGTGGTAGTAGTAAATGGAGTGGTAATAGTTATAATAGTAATTGTTGTAATAGTAGTAGTAGTAGATGTAGTTGTAGTAGTAGTAGCAATAGTTGTAGAATTTGTGGTAGTAGTTGTGGTGCTATTAGTTGTAGCAGTTGTAAAATTAGCAGTGGTTGTAGTAGTGGTAGTAATAGCAGCAAAAGTAGTAGTAGTAGTCATAGTACTAGTTGCAGTAGTAGTTGTGCAAGTGGTTGTAGTAGTCATAAGAGTAGCAGTAGTTGTAGTAGGTGTTGCAGTAGTAGTGGCAGTAGTACTAGTAGTAGTAGTTATTTTTGTTGTTATTGTTGTTGTTGTAGTAGTAGTAGTACCAGGAGTTGTCCAAGTATTAGTAGCGGCAGTAGTAGTAGAAGAAGTAGTAGTGTAGTAGTAGATGTATCAGTAGTGGTGGTTGTAGTAGTAGTAGTTGTTGTTGTAGTAGTAGTGGTAGTAATAATAGTAGCAATAGTAGTAGTCGTAGTTGAAGTGGAATTAGTAGTAGGAGTAGTAGAAGTAGCATTAGTAGTAGGAGTATTAGGAGGAGTAGGTGTAGTAGTAGGAGCTATAGTGGTGGTAGTAGTAGTAGTAGGAGTGTTAGTAGTAGTACGAGGAGTAGTAGAAGTAGTAGTAGCAGAAGTAGGAGGAGGAGGAGGAGGAGTAGTAGTAGTAGTAGGAGTAGTAGAAGTAGGAGTAGGAGGAGTACTATATATTGTAATCGGAGTAGGATTAGTTGCAGTAGCAGTCGTAGTAGTTTCAATAATAGTCGTAGTAGTTGTTGTAGAAGAAGTAGTAGCAGGTGTAGTTGTTATGGTAATAGTTGTAGTAATAGAAGTAGTAGTAGGAGTAGCACTAGGAGTAGGAGTTGGAGTAGAAGTCATAGTAGTAGTAGTACTAATAATAGCAGTGGTAGTAGTAGATGGAGTAGTTGTTGCAGTTGTACTTGTAGAAGTAGAGGCAGTTGTTTTAGTAGTAGCATTACCAGTAGCAGTAGTAGTAGTAGTAGTAGCAGCAAGAGTAGTTGTAGTTGTAGTAGTAGCAGTAGTTGTATCAAAAGTACGACTAATAGGGGTAGTAGTAGTAGTCGGAGTAGTGGTAGCAATAGTAGTTGTAGAAGCAGTAGTAGTCGTAGTAGTAGAAGAAGAAGCAGTAGTAGTAGGAGTAGTAGTTGTTGTAGTAGTAGCTGTAGTACTAGAAGTACTAGTAAGAGTAGTAGTTGGAGTAGAAGTTCGAGTAGGAGTGGTAGTAGTAGTTGAAGTGGTAATGGTAGCAGTGGTAGTAGTAGCTGGAGTAGTTGTTCTTCTTGTTGTTGTAGTAGTAGTAGATGTAGTAGCAGCAGTAGTAGTAGTAGTTGCAGGAGTAGTTGTAATAGTAGTATTAGTAGTCGCAGTGGTAGAAGTAGTAGAAGTACTAGTTGTAGTAGTAATAGTAGTAGTAGTACAAATGGTAGCAACAGCTGTAGTCGTGGTAGCAGTATTAATAATAGTAGTAGCTGAAGCAGTAGTAGTATTAGCAGCAGTGGTAGTAGTAGTTGCAACAGTAGTAATAGTGGTGATAGTAGCACTAGTTGAAGCAACAGCAGTAGTGATAGTAGCAGTAGCCGTAGAAGTAGTAGTGGTTGTATCAGTAGTTGTGATAGTAGTCGTAGTACTAGTAGTAACAATAAGAGTAGTAGTAGTGGTAGTATTATAGTAGTAGTTGAAGGAGTAGTAGTAATAGTATTCGTAGCAGAAGTAGTCGTAGTATTAATTGTAGTAGTAGTAGCAATAGTAGTAGTAGGTGAAGAAGTACCAATAGGAGTTAGAGTCGGAGTAAGTAGTAGTAGGAGTAGTAGTAGTTGCAATAATAGTAGTGGTAGTAGTAGCAACGGTAGCAATAGTAGCATTAGCAGTAGTAGTAGTTGCATTAGTAGTAGTAGTAGTTGTTGTTGTTGTTGTTGTTGTTGCAGTAGTTGTTACGGTAGTAGTTGTAGCAGTAGAACTAGTCATAGGAGCAGCAGTAGTAGTGGCAGTAGTCGTAGTTGTTGTAGGTGTAGTAGTAGTAGTGGTGGCAGAAGCAGGAGTAGTAGTATTGTTAGCAGTTGCTATAGTAGTACTTGAAGTAGTAGTAGCAGTAACAGGTGTAATAGTAGTAGCAGTAGTAGAAGTTGTAGTAGAAATAGTATTAGCAGTAATAGTAGTAGTTGTAGTAAGAGCAGTAGTAGTAGTAGTATTAGGAGTAATAGTGGTAGTACCAATAGTAGAAATAGTAGCCGTAGAAACAGTAAGAGCTGTAGTAGAAACAATAGGAGTATTGATAGCCGTAGATGCAGCTGTAGAAGTTGTAGTGGTAGCGAAAGTAATAGCAGCAGTAGTGGTAATATTAGTAGTAGTAATACTACTACTATTACTACTATTACTAATACTAATACTACTGTTATTACTACCACTACAACTACTAGAGCTATTGCTATTCCCACTACTACAGTTACTGCTACAACTACAACTACTACACCTACAATTACTCCAACTACTACTACTGCTATTGCTACAAAAACTACTATTACTACTGTTACTATAATAACTAGTATTACTACTGTAACAGCTGCTGCGGCTACTGCTGCTATAACCACAACTGCTACTACTTTTACTCTGCTACTACTACTTCTCCCATTGCTAGTGCTACTCCAACTACTACTCCCCCTGCTACTACTACAACTACTCCACCAACTACGACTGGTACAACTACTATTGCTGCTACTAATATTACTACTACTTCCACTACTACTAATACTAATACTACGAGTAATATTACTACTACAACTACTACAATTATTACAACTACCACAATAACAACAACAACTACAACTACTACTACTCCTCCTACTACTAATAATACTCCAACTACTAAAACAACTACTACTAATTTTGCTACTTGTACAACTGCTACTCCTATTACTTTCAATACTGTTGCTGCTACTACTACTACTACTACTAGTACAATTACTACAACTACTACTCCTATTGCTGCTGCTGCTGCTGGTAATACTACTTCTACTCCAACTCCTACTGCTACTCCTTCTCCTACTCCTAGTCTGACTACCACTACACCTACTGGTACTACTACTACTAAAACAACAACAACTACAACTCTTACTACTACTATTGCTGCTAGAACTAATCTTGCTGCAACTACAGCTACCCCTACGCCAACTATTACTACTCCTACTAAAACTCCTACTCCTACACCACTACTACTACTACATCTCCTCTTCCTCCTCCTACTACTACTAGTATACTATTGCAACTGCTACTACGACAACTACACCTTGTCTTACTCCTACTGCAACTACAACTACACCTACTCCAACAACTGTTAATACTACTGCTACTACTACTACTACTACTACTACTACTACTACTACTACTACTACTACTCCTACTACTCCTTCTACTATTACTACTACTCCTACTACTACTACTACTACTCCTACTCCTACTACTACTCCTACTACTACTACTCCTACTACAACTCCTACTCCTACTACTCCTACTACGACTACTACTACTACTTCTACTCCTACTCCCCCTACTACTACTACTACCACCACCTATACTATTACTACTACTCCTCCTACTCCTACTCCTACTTCTACTGCTACTTCAACAACTACTATTACTACAACTACTATAACTACAACTACTATCGCTACTGCTACTAACAACAACTATAACTATGATGACTCTTACTGCTACAACAACAACTACTATTACTTCTACTACTACTGCTCTGACTATTACTACAATTGTTGTTGCTACCACTACAACTGCTACTACTTCTACTACTGATAGTACTGCTTCTATTGCTACTACTACAGCTACTACTGCCTCAACTTCTGCTACTTCTGCTTGTACTGCTCCTTCTGCTGCTATTACTACTACTATTGCTACTACTACTGCTGCTTCTACTACTGCTACTAATACTACTTCCACTACTACGATACTATTACTAATGTTGGTACTCCTAATGTTGCTACTACTGCCACTACTACTACTACTACCACTACCAATACTACTAATTCTAGTACTGCTACTGCTACTACTCGTACTACAACTACTACTACAACTTCTGTTACTTCTGCTACAACAACAACTACTACTACTATTGCTGCTCCTACAATTCCTATAGCTACTCTTACCACTATAGCTACTACTACTGCTGCTATTACTCCCACTACTACTCCAAGTACTACATGTACTACTACTACTACGGCAACTACAACTACTGCTATTACTTGTACAACTTCTACTACTACTACTACTACTACTACTATTACTACTACTACTACCACTTGACATACAACGACTCCAAATACTCTTACTACAAGTAAAACTACCACAACTGTTGCTACTACTATTGCTATTGCTGCTACAGCTACAACAACAACTACTACTTCTACCACTGCTTTTGCTACTACAACTACTATTGCTATTACTACTTCTACCACTGCTTTTGCTACTACTACTGCTGCTACTACTGCCATTATTACCACTATTACTACAACAACAACAACAACTTCTACTTCTACTATTACTACTGCTACTACTACTACTATTACTACCACTACTACTTCTACTACTGCTTCTACTACTACTACTTTTACTTCTTCTTCATCTTCTTCCTCTTCTTCCATGATTAGTACTACTACTATTACTACTATTGGTACTACTGCTACTATTACTTGAACTACTACTACTACTTTCGCTGCTACTACCGATGCTACTACTGCTACTGGTACTACTGTTACTACTACTACTATTATAGCAACTATTGCAATTGCCAATACATCTACAACAACTACTACTACTGTCATTCTCGCAACTGCTGCTTCTACTACAGCTACCACTGGTACAAGTATTACTACTAGTACTACTTCTGCTACTACTACTGCTACTACTTCTACTGCTACTACTACTGCTGCTGCTAGCACTACTCCTGCAGCTATTGATACTACTACTAGTGCTACTTCTACCATTACTACTACTGCTACTACAACTTCAACCAGCTACTACTATTCTACAAATGCTTCTACTACCCCTACTAATACTACAACTAATGCTGCGACAACTACTACTACAACAACTGCTACTACTTCTACAACGACTACCAAAACTACTACTACGACTTCGACAATTACTACTATTAATACCACTATTACTGTGACTACAGCTATTGTTTCTGTTACTTCTAATAGTACTACTAGTACTACTACTAAAACTTCAACCGCTACTACTACGACTACTACTACAACTACTACACCTTAGGCTACTGCTACTACTACTACGGCTACTATTTCTCCAACTACTACTACTATTGTTACGACTACTACTACAACTTCTACTATAACGACTACTAGTACTACTACTACTAGAATTGCGATTACTACTGCTGCTACTACTACTACAACTACTATGACTGCTAATGCCTACGACTGCTGATGCTTCAATTGGTACTACTAGTACAAATGCTACCACAGCTGCTACTACTGGTGCTGCCGCTACTGCTACTACTACTACTTCCACAACCACTACTGCCGCTGTTGCTATTACTACAGTTGCTTTTGCCGCTGCTATTACTACTGCTACTACTGCTAGTACTGTTATTACTACTACTATCACTACTACTATTACTACCACTACTACTACTAGCACTACTACCGCTGCTGTTGTTGTCGCTACTACTTATACTACTCCTATTAGTTCTCCGGCTACTCTAGTTGTTGCCACTGCTACGACTGATACTACTACTACTACTACTATTACTATTACATCTACTTCTACTTTTACTACTAATATTACTAATACGCCTTGTATGACTACTACTATGACTACTACAACAACAACAACAACAATGTTTACTACTACTACTTTTGCATTTCTGCTATTGATGCTGCTACTACAACAATAACAACAATAACAACAACAACAACTACTACTACAGCAACTGCAATTAATACTACTATTTCTACTACTGCTACTGCTACTACTACTATTACTACTACTGCTGCTGCAACTACTGCTACTGCTACTACTGCTGTTGCTGCTGCTGCTACTACTACTACTACTACTAGTACTACAACAACTACTACTACTACTACTGCTACTACTACTACTGCTACTACCACTACTATGACTACTGCCACTACTATTACCACTACTACTGCTACTACAACTACAACTACTACTACAACTACTATGACTACTACTGCCATTGCGGCAACTACTGCTACTACTACGGCTACCACTGGTACTGCTACTACTACTACTACTACTTCTGCTGCTACTACTACTACTACTACATCTACGGCTACTACTATTGCTACTAGTACTAGTACTACTATGGCTACTACTACTACCGCACCTGCAGCTATTAATACTACTACTGCACCTGCAGCTATTAATACTACTACTACTACTTCTACCACTATTACTACTGCTTCTACTGCTACTACTGTTATAATTCTTATTACTAATTTTGCTACTACTACTGCAACAAATGCTACTACTACTATTGCTGCTAATACTATGACTATTACTACTGCTGCTGCTATTACTAATATTGCTACTACTTCTACTATTACTGCCACTACTATGACTAATGCTTCCGCTACTACTACTACTATTTCTAACCCCACTACTACTACTAGCACTAGTACTACTATTGTTGTTGCTGCTACTATTTTGTTGACTTCAATTAATTCTCCTTCTACTACTATTGCTGCTACTGCTATTACAGCTACTACTAATACTACTTCTGCTGCTAGTACTACTACATCTACTACTACTTTTACTACTCATGTTACTACTACTCCTTGCACTATTACTACAATAACAACAACAACAACTATTTCTACTACTACTGATAGTACTACTACTACTGCTCCGAAGACTACGGCTCCTAGTTTACCACTACTACTAGTACTATTACTACGATGACAACAACAACAACAACTACCGTTGTTACTAATACTACTACTAGTACTGCTACTACTACTACTACTACTACTGCTGCTACTGTTGCTGCTACTACTACTGCTACTACTACTGCTCCTAGTTCTACTATTACTACTACTACTACTACCATTACTACTACTGCTGCTACTACTAGTACTACTGTTGTTGCTGCTGCAGCTTCTACTACTACTACTGCTGCTGCTGCTACTACAACTACTACTTCTTCTTCTTCTTCTTTTTCTTCTTCTTTTACTACTACTACTACTCTACTACCACAACTGCTACTACTACTACTTCCACAGCTACTACTAATGTTGCTACAGCTACTACTACTACTAACACTAGCACTACTACTACTACAACAACTTCTACAACTACTACAATTACTATTGCTAGTGCTACTACTGGTAACACTGCACCTGCTACCACTACTCCTACAACTACTACTGTCATTAGGGCAATTACAGCTACCACTATGGCTATCACTGGCACTACTGCTACTACTACTACTCTACTACTACTACTACTACTGCTACTACTACTACTACTACTACTACTACTACTACTATTATTACAACAACTACTACTACGACTACAACTACTGCTATTACTGCTATTACTTCTACTACTACTATTACTGCTACTACTAATACAAGTATTACTACTACTTTTACTACTTCTACTTCTTCTTCTTTTACTACAACTGCCACTACAACTACTATAACTACTACTATTATCACTACTACTAATACTACTGCTACTGCTACTACTTCCACTACTACTACTAATGCAACAAATGTTACTACAACTACTATTATTATTACTACTACTACCAAAACTACAACTACTATGACTACTACTGCTACTACTTCTATTACTACTACTGCTGCTGCTGCTATTACCACTTTTGCAACAACTCGTGCTACTACTACTGCTATTGGTATTACCACTTTTGCAACTACTCCTGCTACTACTACTACTGCTCCTATTACCACTTTTGCAACTACTCTTGCTACTACTACTACTGCATTGTAGCAACTACTTCTACTACCACTACTTCTGCTATTACTACTGCTACAACTTTTGGTAGGACTACTACTCCAGCATCTGTTAATACAACTACAACTACTACTTCTACCACTACTACTACTGCTACTACTACCGCTATTGCTACTACCTCTACTACTAATTCTGCTACTACTACTGCTACTACTGCTACCACTACTACTGCTTCTGCTGCTACTACTCCTACTACTACTACTATTACTACTACTACTACTAGAACTAATACTACTAGTACAACAACCATTATTAGTACTACAACTACTATGACTACTATTCCTACTCCTACTACTACTACTAATACTACTACCGCCATTGCGAAAACTACTACTACTACAATTGCTACCACCAGTACTACTACTGCTACTAGTACTACTTCTCCCACTACTATGGCTAGTACTACTGCTACTACTACAAGTATTCCTGCGTCTATTAATACTACTACTACTACAACTTCTACCACTACTACAAGTCCTGCTACTACTGCTGCTGCTACTACTTCTACTACTAATTCTGCTACTACCACTGCTACTACAACTACTACAACAATAACTACTACTACTGCTACGTCCACTACTACTACTATTGTTACTACTACTAGTAGTAGTACTAATACTAATACTACTACTATTACTACTACTACTACTACCTACTACTACTACTCCTACTATGACTACTAATACTACTCTGATGACCACTACTATTACTGCTACTAATACTACTAATACTACTACTATTACTACATCTACTACCACTACTACTGCAACTACGGCTACTATGTCTCCAACTACCACTACAACTATTAATTTTTCTACTAGAACAACAACTACTACTACTACTCGCACTACTACTACTACTACTAGCACTGCTACTGCTGCTGCAACTGCTGCTATTACTACTATTATGATTGATGATGCTACTACTGCTACCAGTTGTACTAATGCCTCTATTATTACTACTAAAACAACAACTACTACCACTATTATGATTGATGATGCTATTACTGGTACTGCTTGTACTAATGCCACTATTGTTACTACTACAACTACTACTACTAATACCACTACTATTACTACTACTGCTATGACTACTACTACTGCTACTGCTACTATTGCTACTACTACTACAACTACTTCTATCACTACTACTACTAGCACTACTACTATTATTGTTGTTGAAGCTACTACTTCTACTACTCGTATTACTTTTCTGACTGCTACTGCTTCAGCTACTGCTACTACTACTACTACTACTTCTAGTACTACCCCTACGGCTACTACTACACATACAACTTATATTACTACTACTCCATATACTACTACCACTATAACTACTACTAGAACTACGACAACAATGACAACTATTTCTAATACTACTTGTACTACTACAACTACTGCTGTTGTTGCTACTACAACTGCTACTACTACTACTAATATGACTACTACTACTATAACTACGACTACTACTAATACTACTACTACGACTACTACTACTACTAGTATTACTATTACAACAACAACAACTACTACTACTACTATTGCTGCTACTACTAGTACTACTACTACTACTGCTACTACTACTATAACTACTATTACTACTACTACTACTACTACTACTATTACTTCTACTACAACAATAACAATAACTACTATTACTAGCACTGTTATTGCTACTGCTACTGCTGCTACTACTACTACTATGGCTATTGATGCTACTACTCCAACTACCAATACTAATGTTACTACTGCTTGCACTACTGGCGTTGCTGCTACTACTACTACAACTACTACTGTCACTACTACTGCTACTACTACTACTACTACTACTACTACTACTACTACTACTACTCCTACTACTACTACTACTACTACTACTGCTACTCCTACTACAACTACAACTACTATGGCTACTACTTCTACCACTACTACTGCTAATAGAAATACTACTACGATTATTGTTGTTGCTATTACTTCTACTACTCCTATTACTTCTCCTACAACTACTACTATCGCTACTACTACTACTACTACTACTACTACTACTACTACTACTACTACTACTACTACTACTACTACTACTACTATTACTACTACGTCCCCTACTACTTTTACTGCTAAGATTACTACTACTTCTTATACTACTACTACTATGACTACAACTACTGCTACTGATGTAGCTACTACTATAATTGCTAATACTATTACCACTACTAATACTACTACTAGTAATAGCACTACTACTAGTACTACTACTAGTACTAGTACTACTACTACTACGACTACTACTACTACTACTACTACTATCATTACTACTACTCGTGCTGTTGTTACTACTAGTACTGCTACTAGTACTACTACTGCTACTGCTATTACTACTACTTTCGTTGCTACTACTACTACTACTACAATAACAACTGCTACTATTACTATAACTATTATGACTACTACTACTATTACAACTACTACTCCGACTACTTGCACTACTGCTATGTCTACTACAACTATTACTATTACAACTACCATTGTGGCAACTACTACTACTACTACTACTACCAGTACTACTATTGCTACTACTACTACTACTCCAGTGGCTATTAATACTACTACTACTATAGCTTCTACCACTACTACTGCTACTACTATTGCTACCACTGCTACAACTCCTACTACTAATTCTGTTATTAGTATTGCTACAAATGCTACTCCTAGTAGGAGTAGTAACAGTAGCAGTCATAGGAGTTCCAGCAGTAGCAACAGTAGTAGTATAAGTAGTAGTAGTAGTAGTAGGAAAGGAGTAGCAGTGCAGTAGTTATAGTAATAGTGAAAGTAGTAGCAATAGTAGTGGTAGTAGTAGTAGTTGGATTACTAATAATAGTAGCAACAGCAGCAGCAGCAGCAGTAGTAGTAGAAGTAGAAGTGGTAGTAGTAGAAGTAGTAGTAGTAGTAGTAGTAGTAGTAGTAGTAGTAGTAGTAGTAGTAGTAGTAGTAGAAGTAGAAGTAGTAGTAGAAGTAGGAGTAGAGGTACATGTAGCAACCAAAAGTAGTAGAAGGAGTAGTAGTAATAATTGAAGTAGTAGTAGTAGGGGGAGTAGTAATAGTGCTAGTAGCTGTAGTAGTATTAGTAGTAGTAGTAATAGTAGCAGGTGTAATTGCTTTAGTAGGAATAGTAGTAGTTGCAACACTAGTTGCATTACTAGTAATAGTAGTAGCAAAAACTATTGTAGTGGTTATTATAGTAGTAGCAATAATAGTAGTAGTAGTAGAAGTAATACTAGTAGTACTAGTAGTAATAGGAGTAGTAGTAGTTATAGTAGTAGTTATAGTAGTAGCTGTAGTAGTAGTCGCAGTAGTCGCAGTAGTAACATTAACAGTAGTAGTTATAGTAGTAGCAGTAGTAGTAGTTGCAGTAGTAGTAATATTAGTTGTAATAGTAGTAGCAGCAGCAGTAGCAGTAGTAGGAGTAGGAGTAGTAGAAATAGTAATAGTAGTAGAAGTCAGAGTAGTAGAAGTAGCAGTTGTAGCAGTAGTTGTTGTTATAGTAGCATGAGGAGATGTTGTAGCAATTATAGTAATAGTAGTAGTAGTAGTAGTTACAGTAGTAATAGTAGTAGCAGAAGTAGTAGTAGTCATAGTAGTAGTAGTAGTCGGATTGAGAGTTCTACAAGTAACAGTAGTAGCTGCAATAATAATCGTAGTAGGATTTGTTGCAGTACTAGTACGAGTAGTACAAATAGTAGTTGTAGGAGCAATAATAGTTGAAGTAGCAGCAGTGTTGGAAGTAGTAGTAGTAGGAGTAGTAATAGTAGTAGTTGTAGTAGTAGTAGCCGTAGTAGTAGCAGTAACAATAATAGCAATAGTAGTAGAAGTAGCACAAGTAGTACTTGTAGGCATACTAGCAGGAACAGAAGTAGTAGCAATGGTTGTTGTAGTAGTATTAGTAGCGGTAGCGCTAGTAGTAGAAGTAATAGTAGTAATAGTAGTAGTTGTTGTTGTTGTTGTGGCAGCCACAGTGGTAGTAGTAGTGTAAGAGCAGCAGTAGTAGTAGTAGCCATAGTCACAGCCGATGTAAGGGTACTAGCACTAGTAGTAGTAGTAGTAGTAGTAGTTGTATTGTGAGTAGTAGTAGCAGTAATAGTAGCAGTAGCAGTATTTGTTTTAACTATAGTTGTGGTAGTGGTAGAAGTAGTAGTAATAGTAGCAGTCATTGCAGTAGTAGTAGTAGTAGTAGTTGTAGTAGTTGTAGTAGTTGTAGAAGCAGCAGCAACAATAGTAGTTGTAGTTATAGTAGCAGAATCAATAGTAGCAGTAGTAGTAGTTGTTGTAGTAGTAATAGTAGTAGCAAGAATCATAGCGGTTGTATTAGCAATAGTCGCTATGACAGTAGTAGTAGCAACAGTTGTAGTCCTTGGAGCAGGAGCAATAGCAGTAGTAAAAGTAGTTATTATAGTGTTGTACTTGTGGCAAAAGTAGAAGTAGTAGGAAAAGGAGTAGTAGTAGTAGTAGCAGTAGTAGTAGTAGTAGTATTATTAGTAGTAGTAGTAGTACTTTGATTTATTGTACTAGCAGCAGTAGGAGTAGTAGTTGCAGTTGTAGTAGGAGTAGTAGTTGTCATAGTAGCTACAGCAGTAGCTGTAGCAATTGTAGGAGTAGTAGCGGTAGTAGTACCAACGGTGGTAGTGGTGGTAGTAGTAGCAAAAGTAGTTGTAGTAGTTGCTGTAGTATTAGTACTAGCAGTAGTAGTATTAACAGAAGTAGTAGTTATTCTAGTAGTAGAGCAGTAGTAACTACAGTAGTAGTAGTGGTAATCATAGTAGCAGTAGTAGTAGTAGTAGTAGTAGTAGAGGTCAGAGTAGTAGCATTAGTAGTAGTAGTAGAATAAGTCGTAGCAACAGCAATAGTAGTAGTAGTAGTATTGGTTGTAGTCATACTTGTAGTCATAGTATTAGCAGCAGGAATAGTAGTAGTAGTAGTAGAAGTATTTGCAACAGAAGTAGTAGCTGCAACAGCAGGAATAGTAGTGGTCGTAGTATTTGTTGTTGTAGTTGTACTAGTAGTAGTTGTTGTAGTAGTAACATTTACAGAAGTTGTAGTACTAGAAGTAGTACTAGCAGTAGTAGTAGTAGTAGTAATAGCAGGAGTAGTAATAGTAGTAGTAGTAGTAGTAGTAGTAGTAGTAGTAGTAGTAGTACTAGTACTAGTACTAGTAGATGAAGTAGTAGTAGAAGTAGAAGTACTAGTAATAGCAGTAGCAGTTGTCGTACTAATAAAAGTTGTAATAGTAGCAATAGTGGTAGTAGTAGTAGTATTGGTAGTCCTAACAGTAGTAGCTGCAGGAATAGGAGTAGTAGTAGAAATAGCACCAGTAGCAGTAGTAGCAGTAGTTGTTCGAGTAATAGTGGTATTAGTAGTGGTAGTAATAGTAGTTTTTGTTGTTGTTGTTGTAGTAGTAGTAGCAATAGCCGCTGTTGTACCAGTAGTTGTAGTAGTAGGAGGAGGAGGAGAAGTAGTAGTAGTAGTAGATGTTGTAGCAGCAGGAGAAGAATTACGTTTAGTAGTAGGAGAAGAGGTAGGTATAGTAGTTGTAGTAGCGGTAGCAGCAACGACAACAGTAGTAGTAGGCAAAGTAGTAGTAGTAGTACCTGTTGTAGCAGTAGTAGTAGCTATTGTAGCAGCCGGAGGAGAAGTACATATAGTAGTAGGAGAAGAGGTAGGTATAGTAGTTTTAGTAGCAGCAGCAACAGCAGCAGTTGTTGTAATAGTGGTAGTAGCAGCAGCAATAGTAGTAGTAGTAGTAGTAGTAGTAGTAGTGGTAGTAGAAGTAGTAGGAGAAGTAGTGGTACAAGTTGTAGTAGTTGAAGTAGCAGAAGCAGTATTAGTAGCTATAATATTAGTAGTAGTAGAACCATTATTAGTGGCAATATTAGTAGTAGTAGCAATTGTAGTAGTAGTTGTAACAACAACAGTAGTAGTAGTAGTAGAAGTAGTAGGGGAAGTAGTGGTAGTAGTTGTAGTAATAGTAGTAGTAGTGGAAGTGGTATTAGTAGCTCTAATAGTTGTAGTAGTAGCAGCAGTAGTAGGAGAAGTATGGCACTAGTAGTAGCAGATGTTGTCGCAGCAGTAGCAACAACTATAGTAGTAGTGGTAGTAGTAGTATTTCTAGTAACAATAGCAGCAACAACGGCTGTAGTTGTTGTTGTAGTAGTAGTAGTAGTTGTTGTAGTAAGAGTAGTAACAATAGTAGCAGTAGTAGTAGTTGTTGTAATCATAGTAGTAATAGTAGTAGTAGCAACAGCACTAGCAGCGATAGCATTTGTAGTAGAAGAACTAGTATTTGGAGAAGTAGTAGTAGTTGTTGTAGTAGCAGAAGTATTAATAGTAGTAGTAGTACTAGTCATAGTAGCAGTAGTAGTAGCAATCGTGGTAGTAGCAGTAGTTAGAGTAGCATTGGGAGTACTTGTAGTAGTAATAGCAGTAGCAGTAACAGTAATAGTAGTAGTGGCAGTTGTTGTTGTAGTAGTAGCTGTAATAATAATAGCAGCAGTCGTACCAGTGGCAGATATAGTAACAGTAGTAGTAGAAGTAATAGTAGTAGCATTCGTAGATGTAGTAATAGAATTTATAATAGTAGTAGTGGTGGTGGTATTAGTAGTAATACAAGTAGTATGAGTAGTAGTAGTTGCACTAGTAGTATTAGTAGGAGTAGCAGAAGTTTTAGTAATAGAAGTAGTCACAGTAGTAATAGTAGTAAGAAAAGTGGTAGTCGTAGCAGCAGTAGTAGTAGTAATATTAGTAGTAGTTGTTGTTGTTGTGGTGGTGGTAGTAGTAGTAGTAGTAGTCGCAGTGGTTGTTGCAATAGTAGTTGTACTAGTAGTAGTAGCTATAGAAGTAGTCGCAAAAGTAGTAGCAGGAGAAGTAGTAGTAGCTGTAGCAGCAGCTGCAGCAGTAGTAGGAGCTGAAGTTGTAGTAATAGTAGTAGTAGTAGTAGTAGTAGTCAGAGTAATGATAGAAGTAGTAGTAGTTGTTGTAGTAGATATAGTAGTAAGGCAAAAGTAGTTGTTGTAGCTGTAGTAGCCGTGGAAGTAGTAGTAGCATTAGCAGAAGTAGTAATAGTAGCAGTAGTAGTAGTTGTTGTATTAGTAGTAATAGCTGTAGTAGCAACACAAGTAGTAGCAATAGTAGTATCGATAGCAGTAGTAGTAGTAGTAGTCAGAGTAATTGTTGTATTAGCAGTAGTAGCGTTTGTATTAACAGTAGAAGTAGTAGCAGTAATAATAGTAGCAACAGCTATAGTAGTAGTAGTAGAGTAGTAGTATTTATAGCAGTAGTAGTAGTAGCTATACTAGTAGCAGTGGCAGTAGTAGTGGCAAGAACAGTAATAGCAGTAGTTGTAGTTATACTACTAGTAGTAGTTGTTGATATAGTAGTTGTAGTAGAAGCAGCAGCAGCAATAGATGTAGCAATAGTAGCAATAGTAGTGGTAGTAGTAGCGTTATTAGTAGCAATTGTAATAGTAGTAGCAACAGTAGTATTAGTAGAAGTAGTAGTAGTAGTAGTAGTAGCAACAACAACATCAATAGTTGTAGTAGTAGTAGTCATTGTAGCAGTAGCAGTAGTACTAGCAGTAGCGGTAGTAGTAGTAGCAGTAGCAGTCGCAGTAATAGTAGTAGTAGTAGCAGCAGCAGCTGCAATAGCAACAGTAGTATTAGTAATAGTAGTAGCAACAGTGGTGGTTGCTATTATCATGGTAGTAGTAGTAGTAGTAGAAGAAGCAATAGTACCAGTAGTAGTAGCAGATGTGGTAGTTGGCGGGGAAGTAGTAGTAGCTGTAGTAGCAGAAGTAGTAGTACTAGTAATAGCAGAAGCAGCAA